>JACGDI010005756.1:0-48711 GCA_014898725.1 Jacaranda copaia
AAAAAAAACTATCTTGTAAGAATCCTAAGCCCATGAGCTGATAGCAGCCAGTCAAAGAAGAAAATAAAAAGGGATGCAGCCCAGATATTTTTGCAATGAGGTACATATTCTTTGGATTATTATACTAAGTTTCAAGATAGAAAATGAAAGATTTCGGCATAAATTCAAGTTGCAAAATTCCCTAAGAACCACACAAATTGCCTAGGTATTATTCATCATCACTTGGTAAGAATTATGGGCTAAAATGTAGCATGAGAATAATTAATATATATAGTCCTGCATTTTCTTGGTAGATAAGCCTCCCTACTTGCAAAAACAACCCAGAATGTACAATCAAGAAGAGAGAATCATAGGCTTTGTTTGGTTATGTTTCCCCAAAACAACATTATTTTGGGGAAACATGACCAAATATATCTCAATTTTTCCTCCAAAACACACATTCTCCAATACATACATACATACATATATTATATATATTTTATTATTATTCTAATATTTAAAAAAATCATTCAATTCTATTTTTACTGTAAAAACCAAATAAAAAAGTATTGATTTGATTGTTACAGTAAAAAATATCTCCCCCAAAATATAAATAAATACACCAAAAAATAATTTTAATATTTTTCAATAATTTATTCTCTTAAAACACATAATAAGATCAAATAAAAACCATAACCAAACATTCCCCTAGTATGAGATTTTACTTTTTGAATATTGTTGGATGATAGATAAGAAAGCGCTATGTATATACATATTTTCATTGTTTTCTCACAAAAAAAGGTAAGGTATAAATCCCATTCTCTTTTCTCCTTTGGAGCAGCACTATCGTAGTGGATTTAGTTCTGGTCAATATTCTGGTTCATTCGAGATAGTAGAATTCCGTATAAAAGGAACAATTTTTAGTTTCCCCCCTTTATCACCAACCAACATAGTGACAAAAATAAAAGAATAAATCAACGGATACGATTATTTGTTGGTCGACAAAATAACAGTTTTAGATTGATCATTTCATATCGGTTGAGAATGAATTAAATTTTATTTTTTAATTTTTTGATTCGTCCTATATAATAAAAAAAGATTTAAAATATTGAAAAGATCAATCATTCTCAATTATTTTTGGGCTCTCAGCCAGCCATCAACTCCCTCTCATTGTTTTCACTAAACAATTTTGAAGAGAATAAGGTTCAAATTTGAGGGTTTTTAATTAAATTTATTTAAATTTTTTTCATAGAACATTAGGAATGGTGAAATGTTATCTTTTCAACAAACCAAAATATTTCTATTCTCAAATAAAAAAAAAATATATTTTCAAATCAAATAATCAAAGTATAAACTACATATAAAACACATAAAATACACAACGCACTCATTATGAATCGAACACAATACCTTCCATTTAATAAAAAAAACGGATGCCACTTAGGTTATAAGCCACTGCGTATAAAAATGTACATTTGAAAAGATGTTTATGGAGTTTGCAAGATTATATTTCAAGTTTTAAAAATAAATTTGTAAATTATTTGAGTAAATTAAGATATTGAAATTATAAAATATTAATAATAACAATTTTATTATTAATATTGTTAAAATTAAACGAGTTTGTTAACATATTTAAAATAAATTAAAAATTTTTCATTTTCTTTAAATATACTTATAAAATTCTAACTTCTTATTTTAAAATTTTATAATTTTTTTAAAAACTATTTGACCTAATTATAGATTATGCCAAGCCATTACCAAAATTTGCGCCTATATATTTGCAGAATGTGTGGCCAACTTCTCTTTTAAGTATAAATGAGACAGTCAATTTGAACGACAGTATTTTCTGAAAAAGAAAGGCAGACGAACCGACAAATCAAAAAACGTTATCAGCTTCAGAACCCGACAATTCTGCATGAAAAATGACAATGACTTTTACCCATAGCCTTCCCAATGGCAGAAAATTATTAAATCCCACTATTTTTGCTTCTGTTCATAATATTTTTAACTGTAACGCTGTAAATAATTTGGTGGGGTGCACCTGCAAGGAAAAACAGTACAAAATTTAACTGGACAACCAAAAAAGAAAAAGAGAAATGTCAATAAAATTAGTGGTACATCGGAACAAAATGCCAGGAGAGCAGCACATGAAATTCTGCTAATCTGACCACTACGAACTGTTTCTTGGGCTGTCCAATCAAATCAACCACAGGTTCTTCAGGGTTTTAACCCGATAGTATTTGCACTAGAAAAAAAAAATATATATATATATATAGAAATGCTATTACATTAATTTTTTTTTCTTATCCTATCTACCTTTTGAATAGGTTATACTGCAGTGGATCGAGTATAATGTATTTAATTCATTCGTATTATCAACTTTTTCTTTTATCCTATGGTCATGTACTTGATTCAATAAAAAATATATGTCAATCTCAATATAAACATTCATTCTTGACTTTTTAGAATATGAGAACATATACTAGGCTATTACATTAATTGAAGAGAGGTTTAATAAATTAATTATATATTTCAATATCTAGTAATATGATAATGTTCTTTGTAATTTTTGTAATTATTGACAGTATTCATATGATGGCTTCAGTTCGAGCCACTTGCTTGATTAAGAAATTCTTAAAAATTTGACACCGATCACTAAAGAAATGATTGACAGTGATGGTCTTCTACGACATATTTTATGATTGCACGAAGAGTTTAATATTCAAATTAATTCAAGACAACTTAAAAAGGAAAAACGAAACCTATCCACCTCCATCATTTTGAGGATATCAATTCATCTTGACAGCTATTAGACTGTTCATCCTTGGTCTAACTAGTCAAAGTCAAGTAAGTTAATATGACTAAGAGGAGTTTCCGCATTATAATTTGTATGATGATAAAAAAAAAATTGTTGTTTGATATTTTCAAATAAAACTATTAACAAATCGAATCGAACTAAATATTTGAGAATTTGAATTCGAATTGAATCAAACTAAATATTTGAGAATTCGAATTCAATTTGATTTATTTTACTCGTATTCGTATTCGAATTTGACTCGGATCTTAAATTGAGCTTGAATTTGATTCAAGTAACTATTCAAGTATTTAGATTCAATTCGAATATTCAATTAACTCAATTTTTTACTTGAATTTTGAATTATTTATTAATTGTTCACCTTTTATTATGGTCACAAAATAAAAATACTTGATTTATCCAAAAAGTAGATATCAAATACATGTAATAGTTGACATAATATTTGATGGCTTCATTACTATAAGTTATAAAAAATTTAAGTTTTTGAGAAATAAAAATATTAAAATATAATAACATATAATATATATAATAAAATATATTCGAATATTTTATCGAATATCAAATTCGAATATTATTGGATTCGATTCGAATTTGATTATATATCAAATATTATACTAAACTCGAACTCGAATATCGAATTATTTGATAAATATTTGATTCGATAACAACCCTATTTTTACAAGCATGAATCGTAGTTTAAACTGGGCAATTCCCATTTGTAAAAACTCCAGCAGTTGAGCAACAAATACGAAATACTTGGAAAGTGACTTCTCCAAAGTCAACTTTATAGTACATTGTGGTATTCTTGCACGCTCACGTCTGGATTTTGTACATGGGAATAGAATGAAGATTCGTGGGATATCCAGCCTCAGAAATCTTTTCTTGCCCAAACAAGAACAACAAATCAAGCTTTAAGTACTTACATAATTCTTTCCAGCCGTGTGAAATTGGATCTCTTTCTGTTCTTGCGAAACAATTGTTATAGTGGTTTTTCAGAACTTCAAAGTGCTGTTTGGGAGTAACCCGAAATTTGCATATCTTTCTAATCATGCAAAATCTTTTTTCATTGTGGTGATCCCTTTAGCATGTGATTTAGCGTCAAATTATCAAATTGAACTAATTATTAAATTGAAATACAATAATAATATCAAATAAAATGCTGATATTTTCATGTATAATGAGTTATTTAAGTAAAATTGCTCTGTCCGATAATAAAGGACAACATTAATATTTTCACAAGAAAAGGACAAAAAATTAAATCTAAGCCCTTCTTGCTCTTTCTATTAAATTTTCATTATGTACAATTCAATGATAGTTGGTTGGCCGCAATATCTCGTAAGAGATTCTGTTTAGGAAGCCAATGCATTGTCTCAAATCATAGAGGCCAAAATGCAATGCACCTTGATTTCATGTAATTAGTTAGACAAATAGATTGAGCTAACTCAGTAAAATTTTCCAACTTAGGGCAATCTTCTTATTTTGGAGGAAATTTTGTGAATTGTGTGAAAGTAAAATACTCAAAATTCAAAAGTAATTGAATGTCCAACTCGGACCTATACGATCAACTGCACTTAATTCTAAGTGCTAAATTCATTGGTCATTCGCCAAATCATTGCCTCTTTTAGATCCAACTCAATTTTTTTTCCAAAAAATATTGAATTAAATCATAAACCCAACATTTATTTACTTTCCCAAAAGCCAAAAATAAATGAAGACCACTAACAGAAAAGGAAAGAGAGACATTCTCCATATATATAATAAAAACATATCATATAATTATAACTAGAAGCTGCGGGCTACATTTGATTCCTTTTTCCTGCAGCCGCTTCAGCCCCCACACCCTTTTCCCCCCATCTGCTGCCTTTTTATCTTCCCTATTAACTTCTAAGCAGCCATCACTAAAAACACCGAAGTTCAAAAAGTAAAAGTAAAAGTAAACAACCCATTCCCAAGGTGGTAATAAAAGGAACACACGCAAACATACTTTTTCCTAATCCTGTAGTAATTTCCTACTCTACTTTTAAAGGCTTATAATTTTTAAAACCATCCTCAAATTCTTCCCGGGAAAAAAGAAGAGAACTTGAAGGCGGGAGAAATTAGACCCTGAAATTTTTGCCCATAAAAGTCTGGCCAAACTGCCAATTAGCCGGCGCCACGTTAAGGGAGGTTGATGTGCGACGGTCACCGCCTGTGACCCTGAAGGACAAGGCCTGGCCCACTAGGTCGGCGTTGGATTGCCAATTCTGCCCCCAGTTGCGGCTCATAGGCATCCACTGGGTTTTTGTACCTTTGACGCTCACGCGCACGATATCTCCTGAGCCTGCGACGTTGGTGACCAAAACCAAGTTGAAGTAACGGAAACCGTTGATTGTGAATCTGATCCCTCCTTGCTTTCTGCAAGGTACCCTGTGAAATCCAAAAAGGAAGAAAAATTAAATATATGTTTTGTGAGTTGGTTAAGAGCCCTAGGCAGACCGGTAATTCCGGTAGCATGGACCATTTTACGGTGTGTGGGCCCCAGCAGCGCGTGGGATAGCGTGAGCATGTCCAGGGATTCTCTGAATTGAAAGCACGCCTATTCCATATTTCCCGGCAACTATTCCCCAGGCGTGAAATTACGACAATGTCCTCGCAGAAACAGCGTATGAACTGACATACTTACCCTCACACAGAACTATGTCTAAAACAGCAGATCTATTATTTAAATCGATGCCATGAACAGTAGTACAATTTGGTTGGCAGACTTTTAGGGCTGAAGGACAATAACACCCCATGGCTGTTTTCAAAAGCATTTCTACTGCAGTGGACCGGACTATTTTACTTGTAATAAGTAATGAAAAGTACGAGGGCATTTTTAGTCACGTAGGAGTATGTGAAAGGACAGACCAGCGGCCAAAGTGGGGAAATTCAGAGTAGTGTGCCACCGAAAAAGCATCAGAAGCAGATAGCATGGATTCTGTTAGTTAAAACTTAAAAGAACTTCCAACTTCAGCAGATTCGGGCAATTAGCACAAAAATTTAAAATCTTCATTTTCCTTAAAAAAGGAACAGTAAAAAAAATCTCAAGCCCATCAAGCCTGACCTAACAGAACAGAGTAAAAGAAATAAAAAAACCCATGAAAGGATTGGTGCCTCAAGTTCCTTGTGAGATTGCACAAGGAATGAAATTAAATTCACTCCACCACGCGTTACCAAGACAACCCATAAAGACAAAACTACCCTTGCAAATTAACCTTAAGATAACAATAATGGACAAGGCATGTGATTTTACCGGCGGAAGTTAACGGGGACGATGCCAGCGCTGTACTGAGCAATCTTGAGGAACATAGGCATGGCGAGATCAAAATGTGGCCTGGGGGGGTTGCACCACCCACCGTTATCATTGGGCAGCGCGAAGTTGGGCGGGCAAAAATTCGTGGCCGTCACCAAAATGGATGGGCTGCCCGGGTTGCACCACTTGCGGTCCTGCGCCACGTCGCACTTAATCTCGAAACAGGCTCCACATCTCAGCCCATTGTTGAACAGCGCCGTGCTTAGTGCTGCTGTGTTTACACCATAACCTTGGCTGTACAAGTTTCCATACCCACAAGCACCACCTAAAGAAAAACACAGAAAATTAAACCAAGGTATTCCTACAAGGCCTTCAGGTAAATAAGTAGGAAGGAAAGGGAATGGGTCGGTACCCATGGTGCCGGAGGCGTCGCTGCCGCCGTAGAAGGTAGCGTGGGCGGTTTCCCAGGGGCCTCCGGTGAAGATGCCAGGGATTCTGGCCTGAGTGGATATCAGAAAGCAGAGGATACTGGCAATGCAGAGGAGCAACTTCATTGCAGCTAGCATTTTGCCTTTTCCCACTCTCTCAACTATAGATTTGAATTTCTAAAGCTCTAGCTATTTAGAGAGAGTAAAGGGAGGGAGTGTGCTTTAAGAGAGAGATAATGGAGGGTTTTTTGGGGTTTGAGGACGAATGGAAAGCGGGAGGAAGCTGAGGGGGTACTTATGGAGGGACGCTACTGCCTATTCGGCCATTGGCAGAGTATCACAAAAGGCAGGGAACCGTAATTATTTCCTCCCCTAATTAATGTCTCTTTTACTATTTACTCTCCCCCCCCCCACCCCCCTCCCCCCGCGGCTCTTTTTTCCTTCTCTTTTCATTTTCTCACCTTTTCTAGGAAATATGAGTTTAAAATTATATTTTTTATTTAAAAATTTGTCCTTTAAACTTTGTTTGGATGTGAATTGGATAATTCTCTCAAAATTTTTTGGGAGAATGAATTTTGGAAAATAGGATTGGAGAATGTGATAATTGTTCGTTTGTGTTTTGGATGGTATACAGAGAATAAATTGAAAGAAAATATTTGTTTATTTATATTTTGGAAATGAATAAACTGCTACATCAATAATTTTTTGATTGAGTTGGTGGGGTAAAATAAATATTTTAAAAATATTTATATATATGTATATATAAATTGAATGAGTGATAGTATATGCATATATATAATGTGAATTAGACAATTTATTACAAGTAGTTAGTATTACGAAATAATGCTGCTGAAAGCTGCGTATAGAGAAAATGATGGTTGTGTTACTGGTAATTCGACTAGGGAGGTCGAGTACTAAAGGTTGTGTATAACTTTGGTCTTGAGATCTGCAACCACAACGCACATTAAACTAGCTGAGGTGCCCTCGGCTAAGGCACTCCGACGCTCAAGTTAGTTTCGATCGAGATGGAGAGATTGAACAAAATATAGAGAATGTAAAACTTGTAATGTATGAGGCATTACCTTGAGCGTGGTTGGGTCTGGAGTATTTATAGCTTTCTGTAGGTGTGATTTGACTCAAATACCCTTATCAAGTGTATTGGCTTTTGTCTTTGCCAGGGTGTTGGAGGCCATTCCATGTCCAGATCCTAGTACTGTGTTAGGTGGATAAATCTCCTATTTTTTCAGATAAACAATGCCAGTGGAGGCACGTCTCTGCCAAAGTTGTTAGCAGGATTGTCAGAGTTGGAGACAGCGGTTGTACCGGCCGTCACGTGTCATTAATGCGGGAGCATGCAGTCTGTCAGACTAATAAATATGGTAGGGATCCGAGTCAACGCCGGAGTGAGTCTTGAGGTCGATACATGTCGATCGGACTGGGATATTCAAATTTCTAGAGTGGTCTTGAGGTAGATATGGGTCGACTACAGACTCTGCCAAGTGAGGTCAATATCAATCGACCAAACAGATTTACCGTTGGGCTTCCTGGGCTGTCTCATTTAATGTTGGGCCTACTGGGTTATCTCATATCAGGAAATGTATCAGAGTATGGATAATAAGGGTATGTATTGTTTGTTTGTTTAAATTTTAGAAGTTGAAAAATATATTAGGAGTTTATAAACAAACAAGCTCTTAATTAAAGAGCTAGCTTTGTTTGGATGTGAGTTGGAGCATTCTCTCAAAATTTTTTGTCAAAATAATTTTTGGAAAGTAGGGTTGTAGAATGGTATTGTTGTTTGTTTGTATTTTGAGATGGTACAAAATGTGACATTAATAATTTTTTTGTTGGGTTTGTGGGGTGAAATGAATATTTTAAAATTATTTATATATTATGAATGGTAATGTGTGTATATATTTGTAATGATAAGATGATGTGTAAAACTTTGGAGAATAGTTTGAGAGTATGAATAGTAAGGATATTTTGAAAAATAAATTTTGTATTTTGGGAGTAAGATTGGACTTTGAAGAATGTGTAGTGTTTGTTTGTTTAAATTTTGAGAGTGAAAAAATGAATTAAGAATTAACATCCAAACAAAGCCTAAGATTTATTTATTTTTTTAATATTTTCTCTTTTTTAAAAAATTCTTACACGAAAGTATTAAGATTATGCTATTCGTTTCAAGCTAGCACTTAGACAACAATTTCCAACTTTGCCCCAACTTAACTTCTTAGACTAATAAACAATAATTTTATGGGCTGACTATAATGTAATTAAGGTCTAATGCTAATAAAGTATTATTAGGGAATTTGATGAGATTATATTTTCATTTGATTTTTTTATTTAGTTAATGCTCCTTCTGACTCACTCATGCATTACACAAGGAAGAAAAATGTTAATTTATAATAATAGATAATGTTATTTGATTGAATTATTTAATAATGTTTTTTAGAATAAGTTAAATCGATTAAAAAGCACCAATAGCATCAATTTTCCCATAACAGAGGACAACACGTGGGAAAAGGGCGTAGCAAATATAATTATTTTGCAGGACACAACGTTAAATACCGGGGGGGACCCATCCTTCAGTATTTACTCACAATTGAAACTTTATTATATGCTTAATTTTGAGCTTTAAATTTTGATTGGTGCACCTCAACTATGGATTAATTGCATTTGGCACCAGCAATCACTCTCTACCAATCACAACTGTTTGGTGTACTAAGGAAAGCAATTAGTTTATGAAAAGTCATGTCATTCACTTGCAATTATTTAAATATTATGTATCAGTACATAGGAGTTGGAAGGAATTTTTTATACAATATTATAATTATTTATTTGATATTAAAATTTAAAATTCAGCTAATCTGAAAAAGATAAACTATCATGCATATTTTGTAAGATACATTAAAATTTTTGGCTTCCTTTCTACTGTCAAATCCACATGTACATAAGAACCTTATAAAAAAAAATTTAATAAGATCACATATGTATATAATCTAACAATACGTACACAATCCTACTATACGTCATACGCTATGAGTCTATGAGAATTGTCTCGAGACTCAATAAATGTGCTTTAAAATTGAGTTATAATCAACTTATCGACGCATATGAAGTTTTTAGTAAAAAATTTATATGGTAGTCAGTATTTAATATTTAGTTTATTTAGAACAGGGCATCACAATCACCCTCTCCTTTAAAAGTAGGAATGGTTCAATACTAGTCACTAGACACATAGAACTCAGCATTTGACTCCTAAAATTAAAAGGCGACTTCCACATGCTAGCAGTATGTCTTGTATTGAATAGAACTTAGCTACTAACATTTAGGTTGGTGATAAACTATGACACTATTTGTCATGTCTCGAGCCTTCAAATTTGTTGGATGCCAAAATTGCTTCAAATGTACTTGTTCATGCATCATGGAATGAGACTATAGTCAATTTATCCAAACAATTATTCAATTAATGCACATAAATTTTTCGGCCAAAATTTATAGAGCAGTCACTCTTTTAATATTCAATTCATATAAAATGAGCCATACCTATTTAGATGGAATTTTTGTAGATGCGATCCCATGAACTAAATAAATTACTTAATCTTAATATCAATAAAATCTCTATAACTTCGTAACTACTGCTAAGCTATAGAAACTATGTATAATCTCTTCTCGAAAAAGTTCATCTATCTATCTCCATTTATATAGTATGTTTTTTCAAGTAGATAAAACAAGAAAGTGTTTTTCACAACATATTAATGTTTTGGTTGTACTAAAAGAGGTAATCGATATACTTTTGAGCAAACAAAGAGGGATATGGGAAAGCTTTATAAACCGTATATAGGTGACTTTATTTAGCAAGACCAAAAACTAGGTGCATAAATAAGAAAATTAAGTAAAAAGAAAGCTTTCAGCCCCATCATAAATATCATTAAATGGGCAAATGTCTCTTTCCTTTCCAAATTATCATAAACTGTTACATCCGTGATTAATTTAACAGTAATTGTAATTACATAGGAAAAAAGATACCCGACAAAAAGATTGAACATGCTATCCGACATGATTTATTTCTAACTCTAACACTAAATCATGGTACATTTGTCTCAACAGAGCTCTTATGTTTAAAAACGTTTTTAATCAAGTACCTATGAGAAAAATTTTAGATGCGAGTTGATGGAATATCATTGTGATCAAGTTGGGTATGTATTAAAATATGAAAAGACCAAAATAAATTAAGGTTGTTGAGGGTTACAGGCGAAATTTTATTAACATCAAACTAGGTGGTTTAGAAAAAAAGGATAAAAAACAAGATTTGAAGGAGGGTGAACTCGGAGCTTTTAATGTTACTAACCTGGTTATTTACATAACTTCGATATTTATAGTGTCACGAATTTTACTAGCATCGAAACGTGTGGAACCATTGGTACTTTTTTTAAAATTTTGCGCTCGTTTATAGTGCTAATTTAATTACTTGAGTTTCACCATGAATTCTATAATTTAATCAGAGTTTTTGAATGATCCAACGTAAAAACATTTAGATAATTTTAAATTCTCATATATATATATAGATAATATATTATACATGATACTTAATCCAACTATGGAAAAAGGCCATGCCCACATGTGAATCGAATTATTGATTTCTTCTTCTTCTTTCTAATTTCTCTCTGTCTTCCCATTTTTGTTATCTCTTTCACATATAAATTAATGCAACTCCTCGTGCCTTGCTTTTTTCTCTTGATATTTCCTAGATCCTTTCTCTTTTTGTTCAACTCGCAGAAAAGTATTCTTAGATTGGATATTCAATAAAGGAAAAAGGGGGAAAAAATAATAACAATTGAAAGAAGATTAACTAGTTTTATCGGAACAATGGACTCTTAGTTATTTGATTAATGTTTATATATAGTGGAAAGTTAAAAAATGCAGAGAAAGGGTCGATTTCTTATTTGCTTCATGACACTTTTATCTTATATATTATTGAATAATACAAA
Source organism: Jacaranda copaia (assembly GCA_014898725.1). Classification (NCBI taxonomy): domain Eukaryota; kingdom Viridiplantae; phylum Streptophyta; class Magnoliopsida; order Lamiales; family Bignoniaceae; genus Jacaranda; species Jacaranda copaia. Next base: position 11,482 of record JACGDI010005756.1, read on the forward strand.
GTATATTTTCCTTTATAGGGTATACAAGATAGTGAATTTTTAGTAGTAGAATGCATGGTAATTGCTAAAAATGTTCAAACAAATGCATGATGTTCCATTAAGAAAGGAGATAGCATAACTCCTCAACCAAATGCATGCATGTTCCTTTCATCCTTTTTATCCAACCAATTGTTTCCCTTCCCTTTTCTTTTCTAAATTCTATATCCATCTTTTTCCCACTATAAAATTAAATAAAAAAATTTATTTATATATTATACGTGATTGTCTCTCACATTAAATCGTTAAAATTTGCTATATATTAAAGAAAATGAATATATTTAATGTGAAAAACCAATCTGTAGACATAAAATATAAGGTTGGAAGTTCAAATTTAACATACTCCTAATACATATATCTATATGTATTAAAGAAAAGTTATTTTACCTAAACACACCTAGTCATTATGTTAAAAAACTATGAAATTGAAAGGCTATTTAAGGTAAAAGTGTGGGATACCGTTAGGGGAGGCGGCGGTGGAGGCTCTTTAAGTAGGCAGACGGTCCAAAGCTGGAAAAGCTGATTCTGCTAAGATTTGCTGAGTCATTGTAATGTGTATGTGTGTGTGTATATATATATTGGTGTTACTTATTGGAGTATTAGGGCATTAAGATTTAAGGGGGTTGGGAAGCAGCCATGTGATTTTGCCACCAATATCGCTCCAACCCCAAAAATCACCACTCACCGCACACGTGAATGCGATTCAACTTCTCCTTCATTAGTCTCCGCCCCCAACCAATTTTCAGGGCACGTCATTTGGCTGCGTGGGTGGGTCGAGTTATTTTATATATATATATATATATATTAATTGAATTTTACTATATTATAGTATCATTAAACAATAAAATTAAGAACAGTGCAAAAGTTATCGATTTTCTTATAAATTGACAAAAATTCTTGTATTTTGATGAGATTCAGATCTGAATTTTGATAATTAGTGAGTTTCAGTTTGAATTAGATTCATTTTACGAGTTAAAAACATGAGAAATTTCAAGGTTGGATGTAGCTAATATATTTAGAGGAATCAATTTTACACTAAAAAGAAAATAAATGTGAAACGTGTGGGAGAGGAAGAAACATTATAATTCCGACTACATTTGTTGCCAAAGATGAAAAGCGTAATCGTATTGAGATATTATGTAACAACATACATTTGTGGAGGGCTTTGATCTGAAAAGAAATCCTCGGATGGTGGGTGATCACAAAGATGAACCTATATAATCATTTTCATTAACTTCTTAATATGAGACAAAATCAAGTATTATTATAACCCACGATTATAAGATTGAGAAGGGGTAAACGGCTACTGATGTACAAAAATGATGACATGGATGATTCCTAAATCAACACAGATATAGAAAAATTCCTCTCTATGCCATGAGTGATGTGAGGGTAATACTATAGAATTGAGTATTATATTTGACTATACTATAGAATTGAGTATTATATTTGACTATAAATTTGGACATTATCGAATTCTATAAGTTATTATTATTTTTTTTTTTCAGAATGCTATTCTCAGAGTTTAGCCGTAGAAGTTTTGTTGCATCATAAATGATGGTCAAATTCTTATTTGCGTAATTAATTATCTTATATGAGAGAAAGTTATGATACCTCTCAAAATAATTAATTTCTTTTATTTAACTATGTAGAGTATAGACAACAAATATTTTTATTATTAATTTCAATTTTGCCACTATTCCTTAACTGTGTAATTATATCCCCGTGCTTGCTAGATCTCTCAAATTTTTGATAACATGATCATGATGATAAGTTGATAATCAAGCAACTAACCAACTAGCATTGATCAGGCTCAAGATTATATATTTTTTCAACGAATAAAAAAAAAAAGAAAGAAAAGAAAACCTCGTACATACATATGTCTTGTCTAGATTTTGGCTAATTTAATCCTTAAAAGTTTCTAGGAGTCCAAACTTCAGACTTAAGTTTAGTAATTAAGTAATTAACTTATATTTTATTTAATAAATTAAGATGGGTTAAGGCTTTGGCTTCTGGGGTGCACGTTTTTAAGGATCCAATCTCACATGCAAATGTGCGATAAATAGAATTACTCCTATAATATTTAATTTCTGACATACAGACAAGAGAAACCTATATAAATTTTGTATCATTAATTAATACAAAATTAGAGTTTCTACCTGTTTGGTTTTGTTTTCACAATCTCTATTCATTTTTTCCTCAAAATGAAAATAGAAAGCTATCAATTTTTTTTTCTATTTTCATAGATATTTTCCTTTTCAATATATTTCCCAAATATACTATTACACTCTCTCTCTATTTTCACACTTTATTTTCTCCTACTTTTATTTGTATGATTCTTAATACAAAAATACAATAATATTCAAATATAACTCATTTTCAATTTTACATAATCATTTCATTTTAAACAAAACATTAAAACAATATTTTATTTTCAAAATTATACTTATAGCTAACTTTTTATTATTTTTTTTCACCAAAAAATGAAAATTCCTCCCGAAAACAAAATCAAACGGCCCCTAGGATTTAATTTAGGCCCTCCCATATGTAAGTATTTGATCTTTTATGCAGTGCACATTTATCCAGAAAATAAATGGAGTTTGCTTGAGATATGGATTAGCAATTTTGTCTGCAATGATCTGCATTAATTAGCAATTATAAGCATCACTAACATCTTGTCCATAGGTATGCCTATTTGAGGTGATGACTATGGTTGGCCACTTAAAATTGATTGGGTCCATTTTTAATGAGGAAAATTAAGCCATTTTTTCTAAAATGAAGAAGAAAAAGAGAGATGAGACCTAACATACCTTAAACTTAAGAGAGAAAATTCATAGAGTGACTGTTGACCTAATGATATTATCATTCCTACACATATAAGCATGACATTTGAAATTCAAATTTTAATTTTTTTTTAAAATGCATAACTAAAAAAAAAAAATTACAAATAAAACCTGATTTTTTTTCACTAAATTGAATGTATCGTAGCACTTTTCGTCGTAATTTAAATTTAGCTTATCAATATTAAAAATTATGATATGAAATGATCTAATAATTGATATTTCGAGCTTTATAAGCACATAGATTTTTATAATTATGCAATAACATGTTTCCAACAAATTAATATTAGTTTTTCTATTCCTCGAAGAACATTTGATCATCCATGCATGCAAATGAAGTAATGATGTTCCTAATTCCTTGAAGAACATTTTTAATTGATAGGAAGAGAATTTAAAACAATTAAACTTTCTAACTTCAAAGCAAAGGACTGCCCTTTGGATTCCAAATGTTTCCGTACGTACCACTTTGATTAGCTTGGAAAACTTACTTCTATTTCTTGTTTAATTTTAAGGATTAACATTACTCGGTCGGTGATCAAACCTTCTAAAACATTAAAAAATGCTAATATTTTTGTGCTCACTCGAAGTTTGACTTCTATCAAATATATTTTCTTTTGTTTTTCAAAGCTTGTGATCATTAATGAGTGCACACTACACTAAAGGGAGGCCACTTGCTTCCTTCCTTCCTCTATATACGTATTAGGCAAATAGATGTTTCATTTCACACAACAATATTTTAATTTGTAATTTATGTGATGCCTGACCATTTTTTTTTATCAATTTAAACGTTAGAGCCAAACGATTAGTTTGTTTAGTGGCATTCTTCTCATACTTAAATGTGAAAGAATAACTAAGGTTTGAAATTTAATGAACTTTCATGTGCATAGCTAAATAAATAACTATGAATTTAAGCATCACAACAAGCTCCAAAACTCTCACCTATTGTCTGATTTGAATATTTCAAGCTATGTTATAGTTCGACTCAATTCAATTTAAAACAATAGAATTTTTTCAAATTCATATGTCAAAACTGATCGAAAGAATAGAATTTACATTTTAATTTACACGTGATAATCACTCAACCAATATTTCTTGATGGTTCTATCCCCAACATCGTTGTGATTCACGCAGACGCATCTATAGGTAATCTTTGTTACTTTGTCCACATAGAGAAAGAGGCACGTTGTTAGATTTTCTACGGACAGAAGATGCAGAATGAGACCTCTCGATTCAGCAGTCTATACTCGGGCCCTCTCACTTCTGTGGCCTGCTTTGATTGTCTTTGCTAACAGACACATGTGTACAACTAACCCATCATAAATCATACTGCAACCTTGATTGATGCAGGCCTCTTGTTCTTATATTAATATTGCATGCTAGAAAACAAGTGAACTTTAACCGTTCAAACATAAGTCATATACATCGTGATTTAATTTGAAGTAAAAGCGAGTATAATTGACATATTTGTTGATTGCGATAACTTATTAAAGTAGTCAGGAATGCTCTAGAGAGCTTAAAATAGACTAACTAGTGATGTCAGACCCAAAACTAGTTACAGGAAACTCAAAAGTTTGCTAGACTTGGTTGGTATAGCATTGAAAGTCTGTTGCCATGCATGGATATGGAGAAAAGTGTTCGTGAGTGTTCTTACGTATAGGAGAAACCTAAAAATAATATGAGATTTGTGTACTTTTATTTTTGAATTGGATCAATTTAAATTAATTTGATGAGATGAAACTATTAAATCAGGATAATATTCTATAGTAAGTCATGTCAATTGCTTCTCAGTTCTTACTCAACGAAATGAATTCACCAATGAAAACTTCATGATAGGTAAAAGATTTTGAATATATATTTTTTTCTATATTATTCACTTAACTTTTAGCGATCTAACATTATCCATGTGCTCAAAAGTTTGAGCTGCTCAAGATCAATATGACCAGATTATGGTCAATTGAGCTCTTCATATTAAGTTGATCCAAGCTGCCAAAGGATGACTTTCAAACTCAATCTTTTGCATTCAAGTCGATTCGAGTCATTTTGGAGAACTATTACCAGTTACATATAACAATACCAACTAATCTCACATGCAAAGTAAATATCACAAACACTGTTGGGAGGTTGATATTGTCAGATCGAATATTGTGAAACCGTGTAGAAATAAATGCGGTCAGCAACATGCGTGTGGTGCCGACGTATAGTTTTGTTGGGAGGTTGCGCAAGTCTGAAGTGTTTTGTAACTCTAAATAGAAAACTATTGTGAACTTCAGAAAAAAGGGAATAAAAAATTCAGAGAAATATGACCGAATACCAAATTGCCACATTTCATCTGTCAGGAAAGCATGTGGTGGATCAGTTAAATAGGCGACTTTAAATACCATCATTCGTGGCAGATGAACGCTCCTTGATTGCTATGCTACGCCACAAGTATGCGGCTTGCTTGCATTCTCACGGTTTATAGTCATCTTCACAGATTTAAATTAAGAAAGTGTTTGTACTCTTCTGAAAACCACGCTATATTTAGTGCCGATGGACCAGCTACTCTACTTGTACGGCCATATCTGGACCCGAAATTTATTCTATCCATAACAACGTACCTGCTCCAATGAGCCGGAGAACCCCTCTTCCACTGCAAGTTTCAGCTGGCCAAAATGAGAAGGGAAATAAGATATTCATATTATAGTACATGCTCGATGCATTGCTCAACATTGAGCCAATTACAGAAAATACAGGAGGACTAGAGGATAGCAAACATTAGAATTACTTGCATTTTGCTGAGGAATTAATACAGCTATATTCAAATACAAAATATTACAATCAAAATTTTGTATGTACAGACAGCAAATGAGAGAGATGAAAACCGACTCTCTTCTACGAAGAATTACCTGAAACCTGCCAACAAAAGAATCGAATGAAAGCTTGCAGTAAGTGGCAGCCATCCTCGGGAAAATGACCAAAAAGCTACTCGGCTTGCTTGTTGCCAAACATATCAATACACGAACTACAGTACCTTTTTTTGGGGCCTCCTAACTCCGCCACAGCAGATATTCAAATTACGTAACCTCAATACTCCGAGTAGCCTACTTATGCTTAAATCTGTAATTGCGATCCCCCCATTAGCATCAGACTTAGTGTGAGAACAGAGGTCACTCGAGCCTTGAATATCCATCGATGATATTTGCTTTTGTGGTTAAGTAATAACACCTGAGGTCGCATTAAAGATTGCTACATCATTTTCTGGAAAAAGCAGGATGTGTTCCGCATCTTCCAATTTCAAAGGGGCTGCTGAACTGAATAATGTCCTTATATTCCAAGAACCTCCTTGAAAGTAAGAACATCATCGCGTGGATGTGCTTCATCCACCTTAACTTTTACCTCATCACCTACCTGTACACCAACAGATACCCAGGTAGAAGCTTGTAATCCAACCTACACAAGGCTCACTCGTTAATTCAAACTACTGTTGTTGTTGCCATGATAAATAAAAGCACCAATTTGTGGCTTTTAAAGTGCAAGGTAAAATTAATCATCTTACGAATCATGAGGGCGAAAACAATTTGTCAGTAATTTCAAGCAACTATTACTTGCCACCGGTAAAATTTCAAGCAACTTTTCATTACCTCCATCAAAAATACTGCTGCAACTCTATCTTTGATGAATCTGAGAACCAAAGCAGAAAACATTTTGTCTTTTGGTTGTCGCCTCAAGTATTCTATTATCCAATACCGAAGACTGGTGGAGCTGAGCCTCCTTACTACCCTAGTATTCATGTTTACAACAGATGCCATCCCCTCCAGCTGTCCTGCTGAGAAGGGAGGAGAGTCCCCTCTAAGAAAAGCTTTCACCTACACATTGGAAGCTATCAGCATGGGGAATTCTCAAGAAATTTAATTACATTTCAGCCTTTGGCAGATCTACAACCCAGTGAAATCTCATATTAGCAAGTTGTGAGCCACCTGCTGTTGTGAAGATGCAAAGATGTCATCGCATGATGAAAATTACGATCTTGCAACTGTAAAAGGGAAATAATGTAAAGAGTATATCCTAAGTTTGACAGCAGAAACTAGGTCATTATCGTGCATTATTATCATCTACTAGTGTTTCTTTCAGATGAGGAGAAGTTAAGCACATTGAAAGGCTTTGACTCAGCTGTCATTAAATAGATGAGACGTTGGTTGCAGAAAAACCAAAGCAAGCCAGGAAAATAAGTTTGATTCCTTGCCTAGGCAAAGATCTAGACAATAAGGTATTCCAGTTAGTAAACTCGTGAAACACAAAAAATAAGCAAGAAATATAATTTTGCTGTAACATATTTTATTGTGCTTCTCTTCCTATTTCTCATATAGACCTTGGGCCATACTTCTGTATAATTTGAACTACGACTTGCGTGGTCCATTATTTACACCTACATCAGTGTTAGCTCCATGAAAGGGTGTGTAACTTGCAATCCCCACAATAGCAAGACAGAGCTAAAAAGGCGGAGTACCTGCTTGTTATATACATGCAAAAGTTTCTAACATACTCAATGCAATGTGATAATTTTAAAATTTGAGATATGCTGTCCAAGGGGCAATTAGTTGAATTTTCAGGCCATAAGGTCCAATCATTTGTTTGTAACACCTATTGACTAGATTAAAGCTAATGTAGTACGTGTAGAAGTATGTTCATTTCTAAACAACCATAAAATACCTGATAGTGAGCCACGAGATCCATATATCTGCGGATGGGAGAAGTGAATTGAACATATCCAGGAAGTCCTAAAACTCCATGACGTATAGGCTTCCTGAAATCCATTTCAGCAGCACGCATGATTCTAACTATAGCAGAACTCCTTACAGGGCCTTCAGGAAGATGGGCGAAAGTAGATATATCCATATTTGACTGAGGTTGGCCGCGGTAAGGTAAAGAAATGTTATTAGAAGAACCAAGAGTGGCTATAACTTCGCCACAAAGTATCATCATCTCAGATACAAGTCGCATTGCAGGATCTGCCTGATTCTCCACATACAGATTGATCGAGGGCTCTGGATCATCTGGATTAATCACTTTAATTCTGGTTTCTAAAGTAGATGTGTCTATTGCACCCTACACAAGGTATTTCAGATCATATACAGACAGATGCCGATGGAATAATGGAAACATAGAGCAATACTAAAGACAAAGGGCACCTTCGGATGCAAAGCTAAATTATTTGTAGGACACAAAAAAGTATATCTCATAGTAAACTCATTACATAATCTTGAGAGAAAGCAGAAGCATGTCTGACAAAAGAGTCTCATAGCTTTCTATAGTCGCAAGGAATCAGTAGATTTGCTGCAGTATTTCTCTCAGATGCACCAAGCAAAAAACATGGAGAAGCAAGGAAAAAGGTTTCGTTAAATCTGCCATTATTCGAGTTTCTGATGGACCATCCTTCATGAGAGATACATGCGGTGCAACACGTACTACAGTAATCAAACACCACAAGCAAATCAAGTTTGTTAATGAAAGGTAAGCAAAATTGATAGGTTAAGAGATTTCAAGGGTGTTACTAAGTCAACCAGAAAGTAGGATTGCCTCCTAATAACCAGTCAAAGTTTTCACAATTCTATGCCAGATAACTTTGTCCACCACTCCTGATATGGTGAAGAATCAACACTAAATGAACCTCGAAAGTTTATTCTTAAACTCCACAATTGTCTATGTGATGATTCTCAGACAACTTCAGGACTATGTAGAAAAGCAACATTCACTTTTCGAAAATTCCAAATCTTACGAGATATATATCAGACATGAAGAAACCAACAGGTTGAGATGAACTATGAACTTAACTGAAAAGGCTAATTTTGACCTCATTGAATAAAGAGTGCTGACCTGTCCTCGACGCCATTGCAACCGAAGTGCAGCAGCCTCTGAAAGAAGTCTCAGTTCGGCCTCCTCTTCCAGGTTCAGATGGAGAAGTTCTGTTGCACTCTCATACGTTAGCATATATGTTGGTTTGATGATAGTGTTTTCCACCGAGTATTCTGCAATGCTATAAACAGATTGAAGCAGTAAGACTATTTTCAAGGTTTCTTCATAGCATGCATGGAAAAATGTCTACTGTCTGGTTTATCATAAAACAGAAAGGTAATTATGGCACAATGAGTCTAAAACACAAAGTTTGCTTTTGCATATAGATGACAAGAAATAATCAGTTCAGATAATTCACATTAATGACTAATCATAAAACTCCAAGAGAAGTTATGATCACTGCAAAAAAATTTTAACGGCATTAAAGTGGTGGACAGATTTTTGCAAGGCAAATATGGTAATATTGCTCTGTGTGCAAGTGTAGCAGAGAGATTATTCCAGAAGCATGCTTTTGCAACTTATGTCTTGTTTGATTTTAGGAAAGCAGGATGATCAAGTGGAAGATTACTGCAAGAATTTGCACTCTCATATTCCTCCCAGAACTATGTACAACGGGAAGAATGATGACAAAGATTAATATTATCACATTGCCACTCATGAAATACATTTTTCACATAGGAGTTATAGACTTATGGATGCTAAACAAAGATATGAAGATGAGTCAAAGTCCAATTTTAAATTCTCAATCACTTACTCCTGGTGAGTGAAAAAAATCACAAAAAGAGAAAATGGAAGAGAGAACAGGGACCCATAGTTTCCGGCTTATTTCATTTTCCCAGTAACAAAGAATAGAGGTGTCCAAATACAATTCTGTTTAACATATGAATTGATTGTACAGAACTCGACAGAAGAATTTCCATTGCATTATCTAAAGTATGCTTTTCAAAGATGTGTTTCTATTATAATATGTTATAACTTACATATGAAGCTTACATACTTTACCCACTTACCCGCCATCAGAATGCAGCACGACAGAAACTGTGATGGCTCTGCAGTGCTCTCCTTGCTTCAAACTCATGCCCTCCATGGCCAATTTCTCAGGGAACATGGGATAAGTAGCAGTTGGTAGAAACACAGAAGTTCCCCTCTTCATTGCCTCTCTAAAACCAAGAACTATATTACAAAAAATTCTCAGAAGATCAATTTGAAACATGAGCTTTGCAGGAAATTCAGATATACTTGTCTATCATGCTCCCTGACTGAACTAAACTAGTGGGATCTGCAACATGGATCCAGACCTTTATGCGGCCATCCTGAAGCCTAGTTGCACTCAATGCATCATCGAGCTGCACAGGGAAGTTTATTAGCAAATTGAAATAACTCCTCTTCAAGCATGTAATCTAAAATTACTTGCCTAGGAATCTCAAAATGATATTGGCAAAAACCTCAATAAGGTTTATAAAGGGCGCACCTCATCAGCTTCATCAACATCAATGGCATAAACCTTCAGGTGAATTAGATCTTTCCTGCCAACCTGATAACAAAGAGAGCACAATATCTTGCTGAAATCGGTATAAGACCATATTGCACCTTATGCCCTGTGTTCCTGTCCTTTTTTTAAGAGAAAAATTCAAGATATTCGTTCTCAGTTCCATATGTTTAGCCAATGCCATCAAATATCTCTTGATTAATATGCGAACAAGACACACCAACTACAACACAAAATAACCATAATCCACTGACAAAAGGAGCCCATTGCTGCAGAATGCAGTCAAGCATAATGTTTACTAGAGCATTTAGCAGAATGGATGGTAAAATTGGATAATTAACTTGATAGAGGGGGAGAAGATGTGATAGCTTTTGCACTATGCTTGATTGATTCTCTAAATAAATGAGATTTTGCACTTGCACTTGCACTATGCTCTATGAGTGCCCTCAAACAAGATTCACTAGAGCAACAAACTTCAAAACAAATACATTTAATAAGCCAAGGATGACAGCAGTTAGAAGGAAAACATTTATTAATGAAATTCTCTCCTCAATAAAAGAACCCCCTTATTCTGTTGTATCCAGTATTTTCTCATTTTCTTAAACAGATTAGACTACACAGATCTTTGAATGTTATGCCATGGAGCATTGTATTTGGGTGTCTACTTAAGATTATAAAACAAGAATACCTCATCCAGGTCAGGCGACTCAGACAAAAGGTTTTCAGCAGCTGCAAGAATCTCTTCCGGATAATCAGTACGGATGTTTAACTTCAATAAATCAAGATTTACATGCACTGGGAAATAACCAATATTAATAAGGAGATCCACAGCTGATGATGCTGTTTTAGCAAGTCCCATGGCCTTAAGAATCTGCCAGAAGTAAAGCAGGTGTTAACGATTCTTGCATCTGCTATCCATTCTATTAAGTGAAAATATTGAGTTTTTAACATTTTATTTTCTGGCAATGCATGTTTTCTAATTGAATTATTAGTGAACTTATAGAAACTCCCATTGGAAATAAGTTCGTGAGCATTCATTTCTCCGTCAATCTATATTTTCAAGTAAATGACACTGCATATTGAAGGATATGAAGTTCAAACGAGTTACCATCCCAGCAGTTTTCTTTTCATCTTCATTCCTACAATCATCAATTGCATACGCTTGAAGTGACTCAATTTTCTTCTGAACTTTCTCTTCAGATCTCCATGTGGACTTTGGAGGCTTTGCATGCAGCGGCATATCCCTAGCAGATTTCAGTAAATTAACAAACTCTTCAAGTTCCCTCTCCGCAGCCTCTCTGGCACATTTTCTTTGTGTGAGTTCTTCAACCTAGAAAACCAAGTTCATAATATATCCCAGCTTTACAACAAAGTTAATAAAGTAAATACCAATCATGATGTGCCACATGGGCATGTCAAACCATCATTCAAAGATTAACAAAAAATATCCAATTAAAAAAGAAACATATAATTATACCAGACATACAAAGTGAAACTAATAGGGCAGTTTACTAGTAAGCAACAGATGTCCATAGAAGAAGATGTAACACACCTGAACAGCAGGTCTGGGGCCATAAACACAATATGAACCTTTAGTCTCCAGAGCTGTGAAGTATATATCATCCTTTGAAAGCAAAAGGTGTGCAGAATAGCTCTCAAGAGGATCCACACTACCAAAAATCATCTGTTAAAAACATGTGTCATTAGAGGATGTCAAGATGCAAAAGTGATTATGCAATAGGTTACCTCAGCAAGCTCCTCCACTGTTGCTGACTTATTCTTTTCGAGAAGCTCAATCCATGCGAACTCAAGCAATGAAGGGTCCTGAAAGAAAAATGCAAGCTTTTTCTAGAATTGCTAATAGATTTCAAGTGAACTTCCATTCAATTCAAAACTGCAAAAATAACAGACCAAATTATTTTGAGCTTTCTGCACAAAGTTTGATATCTCTGTGTGGTCAAAATCTTCGATACCAGGAACAATGAATGTAATTTGTTGTGGTTTGATAGATGTCATGACACCATTCTGCATAATTAAAAAAAAAAAAAACTGGACAATTGAGTGACCAGAACCTTATAGTGCTTTAAAAGTAAAGAAAAGACGAACATCAAACACCTAGCGACCCATCCAATATGCAGCATTTATTATTTTTATTAAAACCTGATCGAAAACCATCCAATTCTTCTTTCCATCTGGTTTCTGAGCAACTGCTAACACTACTCTTTCAGAGTCTTTCCTGAATTCCAGCAGCAGTCCTTTCTGCAGTACTGGCTTTCCTAACTTATTTTGAATGAGTTCTTCACTGCTTCTCAGTTCCAATCTGCAAGAAACTCCCATATGTAACCATGGTATATAAGTACTGCAACAATATTATAACCAATATTTGTTACAGGAGGAGGACTGTCACTTAGCCGAGTATCTCTCCAGAACCTTTATCTAAATTCTGCCTAATTTCATATATCCATCAATCTTATGTGCAAACATTTCAGCATAAGTTCACTCTAAAGAGGCTCACTTTAGAAGAATAATTTCATACACACTTAAGCCTAAAAAATAACTTCACAATATTTTTACGGTGGAGCTTGGTCCAAATATTTGACTACTTGCAAAATATAAATTTAATCATCAGTTTACAAATGCATTTAGGATAGATTATTCATAAGACCAGCGATCAGAATTTCTGACTGTTTGGAGCATAAAGCGTGAGTATGTTTAAGATGATTGTTTGAGATTCAGGTGGAGATCTCTACTACAGTTTTCTTAATAATGTGTTTGACGTTGATTTTTGAACTTCAATAATTTGTTTCTCAAAACTGCTCAAGAAAAGTATTTACTTTTATTTCAATTTCTTTAATCAATTCTCTCATGAACATTACAGAAAAATCATGCCTTGATAATCTAAATGCCAGTACATTTTGCATCTGATCTGTAATGATATAGCAAAATCCCTAATTGGCATGATATTACTGCTTAACAATTCTTATAAGCTCTGAAGAGGTTTCCAAATCCCAACATAAAGCTGCAGAGTTTTCAGAAATGCTCTTTACACATTTCATCACCACAGTTTTCAGCAGCTCCAAAATTATGTCCTCTACACTAACTTCCAACGCAATAATTCATGAAAATAACAAACAATTCTTCAGAACATAATTGCAGCAATTTTACCATCGAGTTCCAATTCTAAGGCTGCAATTTTTTTATACCCATAAACTATGTCAATGTAACCGAAATATCATTGAATCAATTGTGATTGGACCAAAAGAGGATATGCACAATCACGTATGTAAACATTTTCATACTTGTTTGAGGCGCGAACTCTGCCACGCTTGTGCAGTGACACCAGCTCTTCCAGGACCATGTCCACCAGACTCTGCGTTGAGTACTTATGAATTCCCACTCTTCCATAGCCAAAAGATACGAGCCGATAGTGAAGTCGCCGGGAAATTGAGAAGTGAGTGGAGGAGTGGAATTGAACAGACTTGTGCTGGTGCAAGCAGCATCTGAGGGAGGTGAGTGGCGGCGACACCGCGCAGCAGCGTAAGATTGCGCTGCCATTCATAACACGAACCGCCATCTCCGCTAGTTCTCGAAATATTAAAAAATCATGAATTGAAGAGCAGGGAGAAATTTAGAATGGCCAGTAACTGGACAGCAAGAGATAGAGCGATGTGTGCCTATTACTGATTGATTTTTATTTCCTTTTTCCTCTCTTTCCTTATTCGTTTCCATTTCTTTTTCTATTATTTTTTTGGGGAGGAAGCCTTTTGATTATTCGGCCCATAGCTTAAATTTGGGCCAAGCAGCTCAAAAGCTTCATGGCTTGGCCCTTATTTTTATCTAGATGGATAAGGTTAAGGTTGTCAATGAATTGAATTTTAATCTGAATTCGATCTGAATTTAAAAATTTTTATTTGATTAAAATGTTGGATGTATTAAATTCAATTATAAATATTCAAAATTCAAAATAAGTGGATAGAATAAGAAATTAAGCAATCCGATCCGTTAAAAATTCAAATCCAAATTTTAATATTTTTTTTATTAAATTAATACTCTTATATATAATATTAATAAAGATATTAAAATAAAATTTATATATATTTTTAATATAATATCTATATTAATGTCTATATTGTACTATTAATATTGAGTTTTTAACCTAAAAAATAAAATAAATAATAAAATGTCAAACATAATTGATGCCACAGAAAGCTGCGAGTAGAGGAAATGAAGGTTGTATGTAGTTCTGGGCCTGAGATCTGCAACCAAACACACGTTAAGCTAGCCGAGGTGCCCCCGGTTAAGACACTCCAACGCTCGAGTTAGTTTTGGTCGAGAGGATAATCGAATAGAATATAGAGAATGTAAAGTGTACAGTGTAAATGGCATTACGTTGAGCGTGGCTGGGCCTGAAATATTTATAGCTTTCTGTGGGCGTAATTTCACCCAAGTACCCTTGTCAAGTGCACTGGCTTTTTCCCATGCTAGGGGATTGGGAGTCATTTCATGTCCAGATCCCGATATTGTGCCAGGTGGCTAAATCTCCTGCTTTCCAAGATAAACCGTTCCAGTAGAGGCACATTTCTGCCAAAGTTGTTGGCAGGGTTGTCAGAGTTGTTGGCAACGGTTGCACCGGCTGCCACATGTCATTGGAGTGGCCTCGACTCGTCAGATCAATATGCTCGGCGGGGATTTGAGTGAACGTCGGAGGTCGATTAATGTCGACCAAATTCAAATGCTCGAATTATTGGAGTGGTCTTCAGGTCGATACGAGTCGACCGTAGATACTCCCAAGTGAGGTTGATACCGATCGACCAAACAGATTCTACCTTTGGGCCTTGTGGGCTATCTTGTTTGATATTGGGCCTGTTGGGCCTACTGGATTATCTCATATCAATAATAATATATAATAATAACAATATATAATAATATGAAATATGAATTTAATATTTAAATATTTAACTTTTGGATTAATATATAATAAAAAATTATTAATAATTCAAATATGACATATATTTACTTTATAAATACAATATTTTTATCAAATTCAAAAAGGCAAAAAGAAAAAAGAAAAAAAATAACCGAATCAAATTTTTTAATTGAATTTCAGATATCTATCTAATTTGAACGTGGTATTAACTAACAAAAATTTTATAGAATTTCGGGTCGGATTCAGATATATGTTTTGATTATCAAATTCGGATATGTCAGATCCGATCCAAATTCGACCCATTGACAACCCTAGACAAGGCCGTTAAGGTCCAAACGATTGACAATTATTATTATTATTATTATTAACAGGTTTGTTTTTATATATCAATCATGAAAGAAAAATTGAAAAAGGGAATTAAAAAAAGATTAGACTTTAGAATTACTGAAAATTTAAATTTTTTATTTATTTATTCACACCAAATACGAGTAATTAGAATTCTATATACGTAATATGAAACTGATGTTATTGAGTTCAGTGACCTTTGGCTTACTTGCATAAGTCCCACACATCATGTCACATGCGATGTTAAGAATTAAAAAAAAAATGTCATTGAATCAAATAATTACTCAAAATAAATAAATAAATATTAGAGTGATGTCATTGAGCGAATTGACCAATCTGACTAAGACAAAACCTCTTTTAAATACATACAGTTTCACCTGCATGGAAGCATCTGGATCCACCTGCACATGCACATTTTTTGCACGGCAACACCAGAGATAAGATAAAGCATACTTTATTGGATAATAATAGGTTCTGTTATATATGACCTGAGAGTGAGTTCAAACAAATCAATGAGCTACACTTCATGCATGCAACTGCCAAATTTACAAAGAATTGCAATCCAGTGGCTCAAGGCAATGCCACAATTTCACTTCTTCAATCTATGTAATGAATACAACAAATTGAACAATATTACATTCAATCTCGATAGCGAGAGTTTAACTGCAAAGCTGCACACATAATCCCTGGATTTGTGTCGGAGTTGGATTAAAGAGGGAATATGTCCTGCTTTTGCTGCTGTTTGAGCACGTTAAAATATATTGGCTCCCGGTTTGCTCAGCCTGCAAAAAATTTACAAATTATACCATAAAATTATTGTTAAGAATGATAATTAGTCAAGTTCCTATATTATATGGAAGCAGAAATCAGAAAGGGAGCTTAAAAATTCTTCACCTGGCATGAAACAGGCTGTGTGTTGCAGCTCCATCTTGAGGTAGGAACGCAACTGAGATAATGGCACCAAGAGCAGTGATCATTTAAGTCCTCCCCGCGCAGAAGCAAAACAAGCCCAACAGTGAACCTATGTGGCAAAGATTTCAAGTCAAGAAAAAGAAAGAAAAAAAACGTAACATCACCTCAAACTAGAATAAAACTCATCCTTATCTCATAGTTAAACTCTGCCAAGATGGCCAGTTACACTCATGCAAGGAGGCTGATGCCCTGCTGGACTAAAAGGGGCGTCAAAAGGGTTCAGATGCCTACCCAACAATGAGAAGGATTAATGAGAGAACCCAAAGTACGCACTGATATGGCTTAAATTTAGGGCTAGATGATGTTGATGAATATCCAGCCTGAGCATATCTCTGGTTAACCCATCCAAACTGCGGGCGTATCAAAAACACAAAACCCAGAAGAAAACCCGACAAAAATCCTCCAATATGAGCAAAGTTGTCCACGTGTGGGAGGATTCCCACTGCTAGGTTGATAGCAATAATTACCACGAGGGTCAATAATGCTGCTACCTGAAAAAGAGGATTTATGCAGTTGCAGGTCAGAGCAAACTTCTCTACTTTATGAAGGCTTTAATCAACATCAGCTAGACAGATACCTTGTTAGCATATATAGTCCAATTAGTTATAAGCTCTGACAGCATTCCTCCCAATAATCCGAAAAGTGCACCAGAAGCACCGACCGATATATTTGACTGAATAAAAAGAGCAGAAAGCAAACTTCCACCAAATCCAGAAATGAGATAGAGAAAACCAATGCGCACTGTAAAGCGTCATACAGGAAATTAGTAAGTAGAAGAGATAGAAGTATGATTCTGAAAATAAGATGCAGCCATTTCTCCATTCTAATCACAAGAACAAACAACAAATGTAGAAGGAAATGCCAGAGTTCTAGGGCGCACACAGAATGCATGTTAAGATAGACCAAGAATATGAATACACCTGGACACATAAATATCCAAAGACAAAAATAATCATACAAGCACACACTAAACACAGACAAAGGCCAACTATACATGTAACCAACATTGACATTGAATATCAGAAATATTTGTTAGAAAAAGTAATGCACCCCTAAACAACACCTAGTATTGACATAAGAATGAAAATTAATTTGAATTAAATAATGTTGCAAGAGTTGAGAATAACATTGCTGATTAGTAAACTATATCGTTTCATATAGGAACAAATCAATGAATATTTGACAGAATCAAACAATCAAGTGGATGATTTTACATGAAATCGGCATGCTGTGATAATCATATAAGGAATGCCTTGCTAGTTAATGTCTTTCTAAACTTCAAAAACTTTACTTGGAAAATTATAAGGCTAAAACAAGGAAAGTTAGCTTGACACGACAAGTAAAAATTTATGCTGCCATTCTTTGTATCATCAGATGCAATGAGGCATCCAATAGCATACCTTTCAAGTGTAAGATCTTAATATACACCATATGCACAGAGAAATACTATATCTTGTTAAGTACATCCTAGATGCAGAGATTCTTTAACAACTAAATCTATAAAAACATGGATGACATAATTGATTGGCATGATTATGCAATGCTATTACGTACCAAATCCGAATTCTTGCTCAAGCCGAATGCCGATAACTAACAGACTCAACATGTTGGCGAGCAAGTGAAAAACTCCACCATGTAACCACATACAAGTGATAAGGCGCCAACCTTCATGTTGGTGGACAACTTTATTCACGTCTAAAGCACCCATCTTCTCTAACCTAAAGAAAAAGGAGGAGTTGCATGGTGAAACAGAGAGACGGTGTAATGACAAAGATTACTGAATTCAAGGAAGAATGCTGCATTAAGTGTGGACAAGAAAAAGTCTAACAGAATAACACTACTGTCTGAGTCATTAGCAAATATAGTTAAGCAATTACTGTCATAAAAGAGTAAAATTTAGAAAAAGAAGCCACCCTATTAAGTTACTTCCCGTTTACAGGTCCTCCAAGTTGATCAATGTACATATATTTATTTCAGTGATAATAAGCTTAGAGCTTTCTATATTTAATGTCATCCAGGGACAGTTCTCTAGGTAATCAAATACAAGCATATACAAGGCATATATTGGTAAAAGCATTTCTACTCTTGTTAAAGCTAGAGATTTAAATGGTGGGATCGTACAATCATCCGTATGCATTTACATCTAGAAGAAAAATATCTCTGCTACCTCCAACTAAAATTCATTGTCTATACGCGTGTTGAACAAAAAGAAACTTTCTATCTCTATTTTCAGCAAAGTCTATCAGTAGACCATAATTTTGATCAAGGTCTTGAATTAACCTTCCTGAATTCCAAGACTAAATCTTTCAATAACAAATCGAATTTTCCTGCTTGATACTCCCTATAATTTAGATAATTTTTGCCACTGAATCTATTACAATTCACCCAGACATCCTAATGACAAAAGGCAATAATCAGAGCTAGCATCTTGTAGAACAGCATTCAAGCATCAAAAGGCAGATAAAACTAAGGCAGAAATTCCAAACAATTGGCAGAGGAAAAGAGCTTACGCTGAAGAAGAAGGCCCGAGAAGAGGATTTTCCTTAAAGGGCTGAAAGGAAAACCTTCCCAAGAATCGAGCAATACAGGAGAGAGAATTCTTGGGACAATTATTCACGTACATGGTGATAATAAACATCACTGTGTTAGCTACTACAAAGAAAGGTATCAACCACGGAAACCATTTCTTGAAATGCTTCACTTCTCTGTAAACAACGGCATTCGGACTGGCCGAGGAGGCTGACGCGGTGGGTGGTGGAGATTCCACCGAAACTGGGTGGATCATGTTGCTGCCCTTCCGTGAGTGGACTCGAATTTGAATGTTATCCGGTGCCGTTGCCATCGGAAATATAGGGGGAATCGAGAAAAGAAAGAACTTTTTGGTGGTTTTAAGTTTGTTGGGAAGTTGAAGTGACTGGTCTGAATTTAGGAGGATGGGTATTGGGTGGGGGTGGGTTAACGGCGGAGGATGAGGGAGAGGGATAGGTCAACTGTTATAACCACCGTGTTAGAACATGGCAAAGAAGAGAATGCTTACAACCTATTGATTCTCCATCTTAATAATTGAAGAGGGATATTTTTTATGCGATTGATTTCTTCCAACTCTTTTAATGTTAATTTTTATTTTATTTTACTCTCTTTATTTCATTCATACAAGTTTCAATAAATATAAAAATTATAGTAAAAATAAACAAATAATATTTAATAATTATGCTCAATTGTCACGAGTTAGGTGTCTACATTTCTCTGCCGACGCTTCAAGACAAGCCAGTTTTTTGCTTGACCTTTGCTCTTCTTGTCCTGTTTTTTTTCCAGTTAAAGCCAAATTAGAGAAAAAGGGTTTTCATTCTCTTTCTTTGCACACTGTCGACGCGGATAGAAAATTTAAGAGAAAAAAAGAAAAAGAAAGCACGATTTATTCCCTAATTCTGGCCATTACAAATAAATTTCTTAATAATTGACACCAAAAAGTATTTCAAAGTCAAAAAGAGGAGGAGGAAAAGCCTTTGTCTTTTTCTTTTTGTTTCCCTATAATAACATATCCCAAAATTGAATAATTGGGCTCATGCAGGCATGTGCACCGGGCCAAGACTGCTCCGACAGGAGCGCAAATCCAAACCGGCATATTTAATGTATTTGGTTACCATGTCCACACCCACACCAGATGATTTCTGTAATTTATCTTTTTTTTTTCGTGGGATTAGTTGAATAATCTTGACTTTTTCTACAAGTGATCATTTCAGTAGTTCCAGGGCTTGCTTGCTTTGAATTTAAATTACTTCATCCTGTAGAAGTTGGTGACCAGTTCAGCGTAATCCCACATCACATTAAGCAATAATAATTGACTTGAGAGTATGGCCCATCATATTATTGGCTTTTGATTAACTAAATGGATCGATTTTTAGAATTGCCCAGTTCAACATTAAGGTTCCGAAGCAGCCTATCTGATTTGGACCTTTTCACTACAACTCTTTCAAGCCTTCAATATAAACATTCGCTCAAAAGAAAGGGGAAAAAATAATCTATTTTAAAAAATAAAACCTTATTTTGAAACGTCCCAAAATTTTCTTCACATGCACAGTGCTTAAAATTCCATCTAAAAATCCCTCGACTTAATCCAGCTTCTTCAGTTTGACGGATCACATTTCAGCTGTAGAGCTAAAGGCCCAAAGCATTCTATCCTCTTTCTGTCTTTACCAATAATACCAGTCCTACAGAGAGGTTAGAGTTCCTTGAAGAAGATCTCAAGTTGACTTGCACTATTAGCTGATCCATCTAACAAAATTCTCGACTAGCTTTCCACACCATTCGGTAAATTTAAGTTAAAGGGCCAAACTTCTGTATTGAAGAGTATACAAGTCTTAAGCAGCAGCAGCAGTCCATACTCAACATGGATGCCTATGTTAGCAGTAAAAAAAACAAAATTCCAAAGTGTTTGAAAATATAGAGAGAACTAGGAGATGAATGGAAGTAACAATGTTGATGATGCTAAAACTTTTGATTTTAACCCAGTAAAAATTCTATTCTCCCGCTTTCAGGTGGTTGCCAAACAAAGAAACAACATTTTTCCAGCATTTCCATTCAGTTTCAAAGTCAGAAGAAAAGTTACATACAGCCCATCTTTCCTTTAGTATGATAACTAGGAAGTACCTCTATAGCATCATAATCAAAGTGAACTCATTGATTAGGTGGAGTTGTCTCATCAAACCATCGTGGGGGATCAAAACCAGACCCTCCTGTCAATGTTAAAAAGGAAATTAATTTTTGTTTCTCTTTTTGACATGGAATCATGATAGAATCAGCAATACTACAGTGACAAAACCAATTAATTATAATTTGCACTGCAATAGATAAGGGAATCATAACTTCAAGTATGCTTACTGTTAAAAGGATAATTGAGTTATCATCAATAGCTGGAAAAACAATACACACAATATCATCTTGCTAAAGTAACTTGAATGGTGGACATATGTTTGTCTGTAGGGGAAAAAATGAAAAAAAAAAAGGAACAAGGTATTACCAAGAGGATTGCAGCGACAGAGACGCCAAGCAGTCAATATTGTCCCTTTTACAACTCCATATTTCTTGTAAGCAATCATTGAGTACTCACTACACGTTGGAACATAACGACAACTATTCGGCAACAATGGTGAGATTTCACCTGTTACAACCAACATTACAACAGCCCAAAACCACACAATTCTCAGTCATATAAAGAAGTCTAAAGTGCAAAAATGACCCAGTTCACGAAGATTACAGATATATACGCAAGTGATGGCACTTTTTCCACTTTGTAGCTAGAATCAAGAACTAATCACAATAATATCACTCAAAGAATTTAACAATTACTTGAAGGGGGAAAAACTCACGTTTATAGAACCTTAGCATCGACAATGCAGCTTTGACGCCTATACTATCCACTTCATTATCTGAAAAATCACCAGAAACCTGATCACCCGGTGAAATTCTGCAGCAACGCTTCAAACTGCTTCAACATAGGAACACAAAAACTTACCCTCCGAACTGCTCTGAGCTGAATCTTCTCCTGAATTGTTATAAACGCAGAAACATTGCCGCAACTTCCATCCCTGGAAACATTAGAAAGACAATTAAGTAGAAAAAGATTATGTAAAGATATGCCAAAAGACCAATTGGAAATAGAAGAGAAAAAGAAATCTGAAAGTATTTCTAAAGTAGATAAGATACAGTGGCAGAAGAGGAGAAAGAAGAGTGGTTCCCCCTGAATTGTACGGATGATCGCGAAAGATCGAATTTGAAATGAGGGTTTCTGGAAGAAAGGGGCTTCGGGTAGCCATTACAGTTGAGAGAGAAAACTAGCGCCATTTAAGTAGTTTGGGCTTTATGATTATTGGGGCGAGCGAAAGACAAACCGTTGGTAGCTTCGGACATTTGCGACCACGCCTGCGAGGGTAGATTTTTATTTTTTATTTTTTGTTTTTTTATACATACATGAATCTTTAAAATTCATTCATATTTAAATTTGAACTTTAAGGCAATATCACCAAAATTAATTAACTATTTGCAAAGGGTTGGAAGTTAGGGTTCTGATAATTTTTAGTTGGGTTCATTTTGATGTAATATTTTCAACTTTTTATGAAACAAATATTTAGGATAATATTTATTCTTGATCTTTTCAAATGGCTTGAACCAAGTTCATTGACTTGTAGCCTAAGTTATACCAATTTTTCTTATTACGTGGAAAATTTTGAATAAAAAATGGAAGAGTTATGCACATTATATGCATTATGTATAATTTATTTAATTTTAAAATAAAAAAATATTAATTTATTGAAAAGATAAAAAAAATTCATCTGCAAGTAAAGCTCTCCCTCAAAAAACAAAATGACTTAACTGATATAATTTAATTCAATTTTATTTTATTATTTTTTTACATGAACTACTACAAATACTTTTTCGCTTTTATACATTTTTTAGAGAGAGTTATCTTTAATTTATAAAATAAATTTTCTGAAAATGAAAATAAAAGGAGAAAGTATATCCAAGCTACCTTCAAGAGTCTGAGTACTTCAGAAAGCCTCCTTTACACAGCCAAAATGAGAGAATACAAGCCTAAGACTCACAAACTATAAACCACAACCATCGAGTAATCAACAGCAAACATGTTTTTTCTTCAGGCATTACTGATTTATTATAAACTGTTCCAATCACAATGTTGGAAATACATTATATATCACATAATGCCAAATATCAATGCCTTACGAGCAAAAGTACAGTCTCTTAGTTCCACTACATAGAGTCGACTGCTTATTAATCAGAAGCGAGTAGTGATCTGGGAGAACAGAGCCTTAAAATCTTTGGTTGGTGTGCCCGTTCCTTCAGGCTTTGAGGCAAGATCAAAAGCTTTAAATTTTGCCTCCTCAAAGTTTACTGCCTGTACAAAATGTTTATGTTGTTAAGAAAGACTTCAAATAAAAGCACAACTAAGGTATAATGCAGCTCAAAATTCAGATGAAAAGGCCCTATATTAGTATTCACCTGAATGCAGACTTCTGCAACATCAGCTCTAGCAATTGTCCTTGTTTCTGTCTGAAGAAGTTCATCATCCTTTCCTACTAGTAACTCTCTTATACCGCCTTCTTTATCTTGCAAGCCTCCAGCCCTGTACCAACGTTGAAGATGATTATGAGCTCATCAACATTGATAAGTTGTCACTTTATGTGCATCTCAGTAACAGTTATCGTCATGCATCTGTTAGCATTTATCTTAAACAACCTCAGAATAATAGTTCATACAAATAAGATAAGTTAGAAAGCCCAATTTTTTAAACATGTCCATGACATTTGTTAGCTTTTGTTTTCCCTCTCAAGATAAGTTAGAATATTTGTTCTTAATGGTGAAAAGTGGATGATGTCAAGGGAAATCTCTGATTAGGTTAAAATGTTAGTAATAATTTCAAGTGACAGATCCAACTGATCGTACAATAATAGTTCAAAGTCTAATTCAGACTGTAATGATCATCATGATTTATAGAATACACCATTCTGTTGAGAAAGTAGTATTACAAATGTTTGTAATATTTTCTAGATGTAGAAGAAAAATATATGGAAATACCTAATTATGGTGTACGGGATTCCTGAGTCAGCCAAGTACTGTTCGGCCTTTCTCTTCCAAATCTGCAAACAGAAAAGAATTCAGCAACCAACCAACATTTTATCTGAAAGAAAAATTTTCAGCTTGGAAAATTTATGGGGTAGACATTAGGCATTCATAACTCATAGGATCATTGTGACACAGTAATGTTAGACGAAGTTCCATTGATTTGGGAGCAGATAAATGCAGGGGTGCAACCTCAATCTTGCAACAAGAGCAAAAACCAGTACATAAAAGGAGGTGAAGGAAAAAAGAAAGGGAAAAGGTGTACAAACCAAGATATTTCCATTTCCCAAGCTATTTAAGGGGTGATTGGGATTTGTTCCTCCCATTGATCCAACCAACACAATTTGCTTCACTCCAGCAGCTTTGGCTGCTCAAAATATGTCCATAATATTTTAGAATATCACAGGAAACAACTAAAACCAGTAACTTGAGTATAGTTCCTCACCAGCGTCTATTTGGTTCTTTTGTCCAATCCAGTCAACCTAGAAACCGATAGATAAGATCAGGAACGTTAAACATAAGGGACTTTATCATAAAAGGGTCCAATACTAGGCCATAATATAAACCTGTTCAGGAAATGCTCCATCTTCGAAATAGAATTCAGGTCTTCCACCTTTAGCTGGGTCAAACCCAGGCTTCATCTTTGGCACAGCACTTGTGAGTATTATAAGTGCATCGATACCATGGATTGCTGGAACAATACTCTCAGCGTTCCTTATATCCCCAACATAAACGTCATCCTCCCCACCAATTTTTTCCTTGCTCTCCTGAGTTCTTACCAAACCTCTAGCAGTGTACTGGTCTGTTCTCTCCTTCAGTTTCTTGTAAACAATTTGGCCTGCAATAATGAAGCAATGCATCATAAACTTGGGAGAATTTTTGATGCGTAATTTTGCAGTTTGACTCATCTACAGATCAAATAACTAGCATCATCCATCAGCAAAAATGAAGCTAAGAAAACTAATGCAGCACATAGAATGTGGCATTATCTATCAAGCCACTCAAATAAGATACCTAAATGGACATCTTGGGGCCTTGATTGAAGTTCATCAAGACACCTAACACTATTCTCCAGATCATCCTACTTGAAAGTGAAGACCTTGAGGAAGTGAGGTTCTACATTATCTCGGAATCCTTCACCTATGAATAAGAGATTATATTTTTCTTCGACTCCATCCCTTTAATAATGAAGCTCATCTTCAAGATGGATTAACTTACACTAAAGTAAATAGAAGCTAGAAGAGCGGCCTGGAGTTAAAAAACAAGGGAAAAGGTTATGATTTTCTCCCTTTTCCTTCCTTTTTTTCAATATTTTTTGTGCTGTCCTAGGATTAATTTCATTTACTTACAATAATCCGTAATTCATCTTTGGTAACAGAGAATTTCGTGAATCACAAGAACCAAACCAAGAACTCGTCCATGTCCATAGTTTGCCTTTTCCAGACATAACCCAGAAAACTCGAAACCCAAACGGGCAAAGCTCCGTCCCATTCACCACCAAACGAACCCTTGAACAAGAATTCCAAAAATCCAGTAACAAATCCCATCACCCATCCACAAAAACATCAGCCCACTGGATTTCAAGGTGTATCTCAATCATCTAACATCCCTTACACCATCAATCACTTAAAACCCCAAAAAGCAAACACCAGAGCACAAGAACCAAAACCCATAACCACAAACACACACATTAGCAATAACACAAAAGAACTTAAAGGGAAAGAACACTTCAAGAAAGAATTTTTACCAGTTCTACCACCGGCACCAGTGACAAGAACAGTACTTTTGCTCAAATCAGACATCGCGACAACAGAAATTCGCCTAAAGTTTCTAGCTCTTGTGTGAGGGAAAAATGGTAAAGCTAAAGGGGAAAATTCCGGAAGTCTAGTAGTATTACCAATATTTATTCTGCTGGCTAAACTACATTTATGGTTAGAGGTTGAACATGAGGGGACACGTGTCATGGCAGCCAGTCTTTGGTGGGAATAATTTCTACCAATCCGGCGGTGGACGGGAATTAAATTCTCGAGACTGCGCAAATTTTGTTAGCCATATAAAACATCAACGGACCGTTACAATGTTAAAGATGTTAGCATATCATAAGGGTTTGGATTCTGATTTTCTTATCCCTTTCACCAACCACCTCATCCAATTTCCTCCTTTTGGACAATGAAATAATCATCCATTCCTATCATTGGGGGCTGGCCTATTTACATTCTGCTTGAGCCCAACCCAAGAAACACCATTTGTTAGATAGATCGGTTACGGCTTCCCATGGTTTTTCGTAACTAAAAGAGTTTGGATTGATAAAGCCCATAAGCTATTGTAGATTGGATCGGGCTATTAAATTGTAAGAAACATGGAACATTATTCATCTTCAAAAATATTAGATAAATCAAACATATTTTAGTTCGTTCATTCAAAAATTTGCTATATACATTGGTTTGAGTTGCATACACCCTATACTTTAGCTAAAGAATAATAAGGAAAGTAATGAGTTCACATTTATGAAAGAAACATACACTTAATTAGTAACATTCATTATAAGAAATGATTACCTTATATCAACTTTTGTTTTTAAATAACAAAGGTGTGATCCTCAAGATTAGTTTTTAATCTTAACCCTGACATTGAAAAGATTAAATTACAAGAATTTTTTGATATTATTACAACATGACAAAATTATGCTAACCTAAAAAAACATAAAAATTATGATACACATTTATCATTTCACAGCAGACACAATATTAAAGTAATCATTTAAGGAAAAAAAATGATAGTTTTTTTTAATCTTGACCTTGACATTGAAAAAATTAATTTATAATTTTTTTTTGATATTATTACAACATGAAAAAATTATGTTTACATAAAAAATAAAAATAAAAATTATGATACACATTTACCATTTCAATATTAAAGTAATCATTTAAGGAAAAAAAATGACAGCTTTTTAATCTTGACCCTGACATTGACAAGATTAATTTACAAGAATTTTTTGACATATTATAATATGACAAAATTATACTGACATAAAAAATAAAAATAAAAATAAAAATTACGATACACATTTATCATTTCATAGTGGACACAATATTAAAATAATCATTTAAGAAAAAAACGACAACTTTATTTAATCTAGACCTTGACATTGAAAAGATTAGTTTACAAGAATTTTTTAACGTTATTACAATATGACAAAATTACACTGACATAAAAAAAAAAGTTACAATACACATTTATCAATTCGTAGCGCACACAACATTAAAATAAATGAAAGCAACAATGATTTGAAAGGAAAATGGTCAAAGGTACCACCTTTAATCTCAATTACATCAATAATCATGGCCATTGCTTTTGACCTCAACTATCCAACCTAGTTTGTTACTTTACATGTCAATTACATCACTCTCACCATCTAATGTGTGGCATTATAAAACGTGGGCAGCTAATCATACAGTAAAACCAGAAACAAATTATTGATTCCAATCACGATTCTCAGTGACATGAAGATTTTGTATTAAACTTAGATTTAGATTGGTCGACAGCGACCCATCT
Source organism: Jacaranda copaia (assembly GCA_014898725.1). Lineage (NCBI taxonomy): Eukaryota > Viridiplantae > Streptophyta > Magnoliopsida > Lamiales > Bignoniaceae > Jacaranda > Jacaranda copaia. The sequence goes on from JACGDI010005756.1 coordinate 39,116, forward strand.
TTTATATTATAAAAAGAAAAGGATGTAACGTGCCGGGCTGTTAATTTAACAGAGCAAATCGGTGTATTATTGCAGGAAACATTTTTATAATATTAATTGATGACAGCAATTGAAACATTTACATGTCTAGATGAAGTGAAACATATGAGATACGAGAAGATCCACTGATCCCATAGAACATCATATACAGCACCTAATCCTAAGCTGTCACAGAAGTCTCCACTGCAACCCCTGAGTAGTTAACTTCAGCAATTTTATCAGCTTCCCAGAGCTCCGGTATGGCTTCCCGGAGATTATGAATGCTTTCCAATGCATAATCTGCTCCTTTCACCCTCTGAGATTTCCCAACCTGTACCCGAATTTTGGTAAGAGAATCTTCGGAAATATGTTCTTAATGAATGGAGCAGTTCTTTTTTCAAGAACTTACCAGTACTGTGTGGAGCCCTACACGTTTTCCAGACTGAATGTTTCGGACACTGTCCTCGAAGAATAACTGCGGATGAAAATGGTTATAAGCATAAGAGAATCAAAGAATTTGAGAAGTACAATAGTGTTAGAAAGTGGTGAACTTACTGTTCTATGTGGGTCGATGTTGGCGATTTTAAGAGCCGTTTCGATGCAGGATTCTGATGGTTTGCAGACAATTGGAGTCTTTGGGAGACCAGATGATCCTGCATCAGGCTGAGAAAAGTGTCCAATAATGTTGAAAATTTCAGGGCTTCCATTTGAAGCACTGAAAGATTGTCTTGATCCAAGAAACTCAATATCATCCTCATCATCAGATGCAGTGTTCTTGTGAGTAGGATTCAGAGTCTCAAAGCAGATGATCCCTTCGAAACAGTCTTCCAGACCAAGTCTTGTTAGAGCTTTTACAGCATGTACCTTATCAGCATTTGTGAAGATCTGTTGTGCAATGAATATAAAAGAATAAGACATCCAACTGGTTGGGCTAGAAAGTACGGGCAAAAACTAATGAAAAAAAACTTACAACTTTGCGGATGGGCAAGCTTAACAAAAGGCTTCTCAAAACAGGGTCTGGTTTTAGATTTTCATAAGGTAATCTCCCATGGACAAAACTGCAAGATGACAAGTTCATGGATTTAATAAAATTAATCGAACTACGATGCTCATATGGTACTCATGGGTAAGACATTTTGACATACCTATGATACTCATCATAGTCAAAATCATAGCCAATTGCCTGCATAGGAAACATAACATGACCAATAGTCTTTCAAAGGAAACCAAAGTTAAATCCACAATCAGAAGGGAGAAAAGGGCTCACCCTGAGACCTGCCATTGTGGTGCCATAGTTTTTATACAGTAGATTACACAAGTCCGGGATTGTACTCTCTTCTACACCCAACTTTTCAACCATATAATCTGAATGGAATTGCATATACACATAATATCATATACACATAATATATCAAACACCAAGGAAAAATTTCAACAACATTAACAATAACGTGGGTTTACCTTGGATGTTCTTAAGAACTGATGCTGCCAGACCAGAACTTAGAGGGTAAAGGGTATCATCAAGATCTAAACAAGTACAAGAAATATGACATATAAGTTGGTGAGATTTGTCTGAAAAATTGACTTCAAAAAGACAGGTTTGAAGGTGGAAAACTGACCAAATAGAAGACAATCATATTTTGGCATCTGAACCTGCCTGTAGCAGTCCTCGTATTCCATCTTACTCTACAAGAACTTGAGTAGAAAACTAAAATACGTAAGCATTGCGTGCAAGGATAACGTAACCCACCAAAATTCACATGAAACTTCACTTTAATTCTCAATCTACAGGTTTTCATGGCTAGGAAAAATAAGGCAAAGTTGTACATACATACATAAATACATACATGCATATGTTTAATAATCGAACTACACGAATGGACAATTTACAAACAATCCAAACCACTCATTCATGACGTTTGTCCAAATCATAAGTGGGCAATCTGCAACTTCTTCTTATATGCCAATCCAAGACAAGTGGTCCAATAACAAGAGGTTTTCACACAGTGGCAATCTTTAAAAGCTTTGACGTGAATCTTATAATAAGGAATCCCAAAGAGAAAAAATGTGAAGCAGCAAATTAAGGAGGAAGTTTAATACAACCAGCTCAATTATTTCAAAATATCAAAAAAAGTACAAAAAAAATAAAAAAAATTTCCCCTGCCCACCGAAGAGAAACAATTACTCCACAAAACAAGAAGAAAAAGAAACCAACTTTAATATCAATATTCAGGAGGGAATCAACCGATTACAATTCAAGAAACAATCATTTATTTCTGTAACAAACGCCCATAGCTAAATGTAATAATATAACAAAACCGAAAATCTTTGAAAAACATCATAAAATCGAAATCATCAGAGTTTCACGTTAGCCTTCAGAATTGATCGTCTTACACGTTTTATATGGAGTATAATGATTGGCAACAATTTGAACCCATTAATTATCAGAAACTTCTGATTACGTTTATGGATTTACATTCATATATGCATGGAAATGATGGAAAATGGCAAGAACCCAAGACAGGAAATTACCAGAATAGAAACGAGGATGAACAAAGCAGGAGAACTATTAGGGGACACAGAGAGCAGAATTTCAAAGTTACAATCCTCTCTTACAATACAGAGAGATTGTTGAAATGAAAGGAGAGCGGGGAAGAAGAACGAAGGCCTGCGCGGGTTTAAATAGAGAGACCGTCGAGTCTTTTGCAAATTTTATTTTCCTTTCTTCTTTTTTTCGAAAAAAAAAAAGGTAAAAACACGAAATTAAATATTACTATATAATCAGCCTAATCTAGAAATTTTATGTTTATTGTATTCTCAGGACTCTCATACTCTGTGAATTTCCAATCTTGCCCTTGCATGTGCCTGTATGACAGAAATTTTTTAGAATTAAAAGAAAAATAAAAAGTAGTTAAGGTTGTAAGAAAAAGCAGTTAAATGACGAGTTTATCCTCGTATAATTGGTGCTTTATTCCATGATGTCCGAGCATATTCGATTCATAAAACCCTTAATTTCTAAAAATTGGGTATAGATATTTGACGAGAAATGAGATATGCAGACGGTCGTATGATCCTTATTTTTAGGGGAATTATTCCAACTGTTTCTTATCCACTTCTTGTTCCAATACACACCTCTAGCCATAAAATTTATTACAATTATTTGATTTTTTTTAAATAAAAACAAGAAATGTCGTATGTATTTATCAAGTTGAGATATGAATTATCAAAAACCAATCAAATATCACAAATATCATAAAAATAAAATAAAATGATGAAAAATAAATATTTTAATTTTTTTTAGGCACAAATTTTGTTAACATCATAATGTTTTGAGATTCAGCCTTTACTGCCAAACTCAATCAAGCTAACACCTGATTAACTTTCTGATATAAAGATAAAATAATTAAAATAAAAAAAGGGCCGGAAAAATTGGATGGCTTTTTTAAATAATTTAGTCGTATTTGATGTAAATATTTCAATTAATTACTTATTACAAGTAATATATACCAACACATCGTAAAATTAATTAGGACATTGACTGAATTGATATTTTTCTCTTTTAATTATTGCAAGAGAAATTTAATTTTGACTTCTAACATATGTTTTTTGGCTGAATAATATTGTTTTTACTCTTATTCATATGAAATTTAGAATTTGAATTCGAGTAATTTAAAAATGTATATATAATTTTTTTTTAAAAAAAACCCTTAGTACTGACATTATATATATGCTCAAATATCTGGAGACTTCTCGGCATAGGGCTGCATTATGATGCCCCTTTCCCTGTTGTTATATCCACCAACTTACGATCTTACATATTCCATAAAGACAAATATCAGCATTTTGGTACTAATCTGTACCTAATATTGTCTAAATCTTGAACAGCAGTTATCATGGTACATCACGCACACGCACACGCACACGCACACTGTTACAGACAGGGTCGAACATAAAACACAAATTTGGAACATTAAATTGTTGATCTGTCAGAATCAGCGTCAAGGATTTTTAGCTTAAATTATGTTAGGCAAAAATAGCTGTGACCAAGCAAATGCTTTATCGTGGCCAAATCCATCTCACTTTCTAAGTGCAGCAAACTACTTTCCAGCTATAAAGTTTGTAGTGTTTCTTAGCTACAAGGTACAGTAATCCATAATTGCATCTACATTAATTAAGATTAGGGTGCTTTTTTTTGAAAATAATAATAACAATTATCATCAATTCTTTTCGAAGAATAGTTTAATACGATTTTAATCGATGAATTATAGCTTTGATCCTAACCGTATCCTTCCACTAATGAATTTTTTTTATTTTTATTTTTTGTTGGGGGAGAGGGATATATCCTAATAAAAATAACTTTATTTAACTTATTTGAACTTATTCTCACGAACCTTGTTTTTTCAATCCATTTTGTTTTAACCCCACCATCCACCGCCCCCTGATTCTTTTAATGACATGACCAGTACGCTATTATATCAAATATCAACTAGCACTGCATCAACGATCATCAATTTATAGAGTAACAATGGCTGATTATTTATTTATAAACAATTAAAAAACAAATAAGTAGACTAATATTCTTAGCAAAGTAAAATTCTCAAAGAGACCCTCTTGCAATTGTCAACAAAAATGCAATTTAAAATGACCTTGGGATTAGTATTTTATGAATGAATTGCTCCACATATATATGATTTTATAAATCAAATGTATAACCCAAGCAATTTACTCTAACAAATCCTTCCAATTTAATTGACCTTATAAAATGTTGCAGCCATTTTCAAACTGAAAATGACCAATCTTTGTGACATAACTCCAATATTTATCTATTTTTTAGTCATGGGGCACAATAATTGGATCCATAGACTATAATAATTAATAATAAGCTTGAAGTAAGCACAAGAAAAGTAGCCCAAAAATTCTTTAAAGGGAAAAGGAAAAGACCTTTGTTTAGTCCTCATTTGCAATTTTAATACATGCATGTATATATAATTGAAGGAAAAGATGGTTACGTAGAGAAAAACCAAATATTTTTCTGACTCTTTCAATGCAAATCTTCTAACTTCTCAATTATTTGCACCTCCGGGCTGGCTGGTTGGCTGGTTGGCTGGTTGGCTGGTTTTGATTGTGACAGAAATATTTTTTATATGTAATGGATACTATTTTTTTAATTATATTTAAATCCTCTGTTCCGGTAGGTTAGTTTGTTGCTTGTGAAAGCTACAGCAACGGAGATCCTAAATGTTGTTTGAATACAGCTAAAACATGGGAACCCAATTCCTAATAATGCCACCTCAATTAGGTATTACGTAGTTGTACTTTTTTTGTTAGTTAAATTAATTTTTAGTAAGGAGCATTGAATAGCAATTTTTCTATTAGGTGATTTGAGTCCTAATGAGCTGAGGTTTGTGTTTGAATTTCTCTTGTTCAGTCTCCTAAAATTGAAACACATGTTGGGATGATTTGGGTTATTCTGGCGAAAATCGATTCTTCGGTACTCAAATTAGTAAGAAAAATAAGAGAAATAAATCGAACAGAAATATGTATACTTGAAAGAAGAGTAAAAATTCAATTATGTATCTATAAATGTCGAAGTATAAGATATTTAATTAACACTCATAGGCACTTACCATTTGATAAGTTCTCTCTCTCTCTCCCTCTATATATATATTTCCGACATAATATTATAAATAACGAATTTTGTTCTTTTCAACAAGTCAATACTATCTTATTATTGAAATCAAATCAAATCAAATAAATTAATGTTCAAACTGTATGATTAGATACACAGAATGTGCACATAAGAAGCCCATTTGGGGCTCACAATTGATTCAGCTAAAATGAGCCCAAGTTGGTCGAATGAGTTCAGATTGAACGAATGAAGATGCGAATTAATCCAAGAACATTATTTTTATCACTCATTTCATGACAGACATATTATTTAAGTTCACTCATGTTAAATTATTAAAAAAAATCCTTAAAAAATTACATAATTATGAGCTCCTTAATATGATATAAAATATAAAGATGAAATCATAAATATCACAATAATTTATATGATTTGTACATCAATCATCAATGCCTGAAAACTTTGGGCTCAATTTGACGCCATCCCAAGTGGCTGGATAGAGTCCAAAAGCCACCTAATACTTGTTGTGGTCTCAATACATGGAGAGATTTAACTCTTTGTGATGATTTGAGTTTAGGCTATAATTGTGGCACCAATAAAGGTGAAGTCCAATGCTTGTGGACTTGGGATCTTATCTTAAATTCATACTTTATAGTGTATGAGTTGCAAGATGCAATTTTGGAAGCTTATGGCCAATAATGCACTTCACAGTTGATAATTTAGATCATCATTACTCTTAACAATTATTTCTTTGCTAACTCCTACACTACAAATCGGTTTTATTAGCTTATCCATTAATCCACATGTCACATGTAACAATTTTCTGATTATCAATTTGTTGTTTTTTCCAATTATTTATAAGGATACTTGGGAATCAATCATGATATTTTTTTCTTAAACAAATTTTAATAATTTCTTAGCTAATTAATTAAGATAAATTTTTAAATTGCTCATTTTAATAACTCCATTTCTAAAAATTCTGTTTTTTTTAATGTATTTATCCAAATTCGGAAATTTTTAAATGGAGCGTGTTTTATTATTTTTTAATATCAAATAAGTTTAGTGAGTTATGTTAAGAAGACATGACATAAAATTAGGCTCGTCCCTTATTATTATCAGATTCTTTGATTTGGCGGCCGCCGCAAAGGTTTTCTTATCTATGTATAAAATGAAAAAGAAAAAGGAAAGAAAAAGCTCTTTTATTCAAATAAAGCTGGTCGACCTTTTCAACTCAATTAGATTAAATAAAAATTTTATTTTTCATACAAAACTTGATGTTATTCTCTCTTTTTGGAAAAATACATTTCAACATAATTAAAGATGCCAAACAACCATGAATTTGTGACAAATTAAGTTGATTTAGATGGATCATATTTATCAAAATTTATCGCACCTCGAATAAATCTAAAATTTTAACTTAATTTATAAATTATTTTTCTTTTCTTTTTCATTAAAATAATTTTTTCTAAGGAATAATACTTCAGAAACCAGAACTGTTATATCTAATAATGAATTTGAGTATAACTAACAATCATGTGCCCTTCTCAAATTAATTAATTAATACCCTTATGAGATATCAAAACATTGGAAAAGTTGGAGATCCCGAATTAATTTATAAGTTAATCTCCCTCCCTCATATATTGGTATATTTTTATAAAGATAACCCCACTGTATATGTGTTGGCAAAATGACATCTTTTTCTATTTAATAGAATAAAAACTATGTTGGAAAATTTCAAGCACCAGCAAATTTTATAATAAAAAGACTTTTTATAATTATTATTGAATTGTAAGAAAGGCAAATAAGTAAATCAAGAATTTTTATATGTATATATCATTAATATATATCTAGCATATTGAATGGAACTTAAATTGATAAGACTACCATTTATTATACAAAATTTTTCAAAAAAATAACCGAACCATTAAAATTCACAAAAATAACAGCAGACACAATCTAAAGCCAATGATTATTTTACTTATATAGAAGGGTCCAAGCACAAATAATATAATGTATATGTCAAATGATCAATTAATCAAATAATATCACCCTTGCAAATTGTGTGAAGCTCCAACTTTAAGTCTTGATAAAAATAAAAATAATGAAACAAACAAATTTTATAAAACTTCTTGGGGGGCCAGGGCCCCTCCTAGCCCTCCACCCCCACCCCCCACCCTCCCCCCCAAAAAAAAACAAACAAAAAAAAAAAAATCCCCCTTATCCGCTCCCGGGCAATGTCTAAATTTTTTATGTTAAGTTTCACAATTATAAATGAATTAACAGAACAAGAAAGTTTCCAAGAACTTGCAGGGGAAATAAACAAAGGTTTGCAAGGTGCAATCTGGATAAGTTTCTTTTGCCTCCTTGCTTTCCTACTTGGAAGCCATATGTGTGTGTTTTCATAGGATTCCTTTTTTTCAGCTCAAAAGCCAGAAATGCCTGGCTCACTGTGACTCTGAGAGTCGCATTTCCACTTATTATCAGCCAGTAATTCGATCAACATAGTCCCACCACACAAAATTGTGCTAAAATCGTGCTCCGTCCAACGCAGAAATTGCTCTTTTTCTGTTACCTTTTTTGTCCGAGGAAATGGAAGCATGTAACTTGGCTGTCATAACCATGTGCATTCTTTGTTTGACAATGTAATTCCACCACCATCATCCATCACTAATCCGGCAGTATCAGCTGGGGCAATTCAATCTTTTCATGACCCCTCTATGACAGAAATCGCCCCCTTTTTTACCACAATATGGGGTAGGTATACTAGGGTAAAAAAGTCATTTCTCGTGCTATGCTTAGAAGCAAATAAATTATGTTATTTGTAAGACATAAATCATCGAAGAAATATTTGTCGCTACTTTTCATTTTCTGCTCTTTACAAATCGGTTAACTTTTATACTATGAGGTTTTGATTATTCTCATTTTAGTAGTTTGAATATCTTGATAGTATTTTCTCTTTATTAATTAACATAAAAAAGAATTATTCCCTTTTCATTTTGTTACATTTTATATGGTTTAGGTAAGCTTGAAGCCAATTCGACAAGACCCTTTATCATAAAGAAATTTTTTATTTCTCTATATCACCTTAATTTTTATTTAAACAAGTAAAAATTCCACCTTGAATAATATTTCCAATCTCAATAGCTTCTAGTTGTCTTGTTATTTCTTCTTTGAGTAATATCCAACAATTGGGGAATTAATTTGATAGCTTAGAGTATCTAGAAGATAACATGATGAACCATTACTTAAAATAAAATACAAGTAATATTTTGAAAAGTAAGCCCAACACAATTGACAAGAAAAGATAAAACAATATTTTAACCAGATAAAATTTTTATGTTTGACGAAGAATCTAATTATCATAAAATATGGAGGCATTATTCAAACTTAAATTTTCATAAACCTTGAAAATGCTTAAAAATTAATCTCATATATATATATATATATATATATATATCCAAATTGAGTTGGACCTGTTTCTTTCAAGATGATGTGTTGTAAATAATTTCCTCCACAACCACAGATCCAATGTATCAACCCAAAGCCAGCGTACAAGTGAAGCAAAAGAAACTTGAGCTTCTCCAAGGCTTTACGGCCACAATTTTAAACATGAAAGTTGGAGGCATTTTATGTGGCGATTCATGTGCTTTTTCTTATATCTATTTCTGTAGATTACTCCAAAAAGGGGGGGCCCATCAAAATAAGACCTTCTTCATCTGAAGATGTTACAGTACAGAAAATGTGCGTTTCAACTTGAGTAGTCTATCGCCAATGCAGAGCCCATAAACCTTATCCACCTCCACTCTTGAGCGCAGACCACTAATTTGCACCGGGGGTGACTGGGCATGGAACCCGTGCCGCATCAGAAGGGCCCACGTTTTCTCAGCACAATCTGACGTGGCAATTCCTGCGCCTTGTGACTCTCTAGTTTAATGGTCATTGCATAATGTTA
>JACGDI010005756.1:63048-79105 GCA_014898725.1 Jacaranda copaia
ATCTTTTGAGTTTAAATAATGGGAATAGGGAATCAATTCATTGACAAGTACAGAATATGGTACAAATTGAGTTTAAAAGGACTGCTATATTCTCCAACCTCCTTAGCTACCATCACCGCAAAACAAATATTCCCGATCCCTTCCCAAGATTATGGCCAGAAGTATTTTGACTATATAGAAAAGTTAGGATTATAATTGACAAAGTGTAAAATTTTTTTATATTTATTTTATTAGCATCATTAATAGCAATTGAACGATAATGGTGTCGTATTATTATTTTAATTATTAGGGTATGTTTGAATTTAAATATAGCATTTTGTATTAAAATTTTTGTAAATATGAGTGAAAAAATAAAAAATTATAATAATATTTTTTGAAAAATATTTTGAGAATGAAAATATTTATAAAAATAAAAAAGGTCATAAAATAAAATGCATTCAATGAGGCTTTTCCACATAAATTTCAGTGCACCACAAATTTTCAAGGTCAATGAAGAAATCAAGATAGAATGACTTGTGATTTTAAGAAAAATAGTAAATATTATATGTATTTAAATTTACATAATTTTGCTGATGAATTTACAAACTACACATTGTTAAATTGTTGATAATTTATAAATTTTTAATAAATCAAAAATTGAAGCTAAATTATTGGCTAAAATGGCCAGCATTATCTTTTCCACAAGGCTCTGGACTGTACTAGTGTAGACTGGTAACTGGTTACCTTGCCTTTCGGAAAAAGCAAAAGGTGTGTAATAATTCTGAATTAATCAACAATTGTTAATCAAGGAAAAAAAAACATTCTCCGTACTGCATTGATTGCTTCCCCCTTATCCAATTTTTTCCTTCAAATGTTCAAAAAGAAAAATAAAAAAAATCCTGCGGTGGAGATTCAAACTGAGGCCACCCTAAAATACTTTCCCTCCCAAAATCCGGCGCCGCCCTATTTGAACAGGCGCGGTGGGCCACCGCCACGTCTGTAGAGGAAGTCGGTGCCACCCCATTCTTAACTGTCACTTTAACTATTCCTCCACCACTCTACATTACCCAAAAAAAAACCCATTTCAAGTCATATTCAAACAAAAGGCCTCCCATTCTCCTTCATTAATTGCCCACACAAAATTCTATACACAAACAACCCAGGTAACCGTTTCATCTTCTACATCAAATTTCGCATTTTTCTGGGTTTATTTTTCTTTTAGAAAACGAGGTAGAGCTAGTAAAATTAGTACGTAGTCGAGTACCGTACGTACGTAGTATATACAAAAATATAAAGGAGGGAAAAAAAGGATTCTTGGAAGTGAGAAAAATTGTGAAATGGAAGCGGATCAAGGGTGTACAACTCCAAAGAACCAGGAGTACCAGATACCGGCGGCGCTGGTTTGCCCTCCGCCGCCGAGGAAGAAGAATGAGCGGCGGACGAAGAGGGAGGCGCCCAAGAATGGCTACTTCCAGTCGCCGGAGCTTGATATGTTCCTCTCCAGTGCGGCTCAGCAGGGGCGAGAAGCTTGGGCGTAGTTAGGTTTTGTTAATTCATTTTCTCTTTGTATGCATAGGTTTTACTGTTTTTTTACTCAGTTTCTCCAGGTCTTAAGGGCATCTTAGTTTGCATGTAATTTTCTTTATCCTAAATGTCTTTTGTTGTTCTTTTTTTCCCCCCCACTTCTGAAAGTACTGCAGATACAGTTAATTAACTGTTGAATTTTACCCGATTTTGATTTTATCCTAGAAATTTAGTGTTTTCTTCTTTCCTTAATTTTTTAATTGAAGTGGATCAGAACTCTTATATATATTTCGGCAGACACAAGCTAGATATATTAATTAATTAATTAATTAATCACTTGGGTTAATCTGAGGAGTTTGGTGCAAGTAAAAATAAATTTGAAGATTTTGAGGAATAGTTTATTCATGCATGAAGAGGTAGATCTGTGTCGGGGGTATGAATGAGGGTGAGAAAAGATGTAACATCCTTTTCATTTGTTGGCCGAAAATGCATCACACCCACCTTTTTATCAAATCTCAAACATTTTTAACGACTGTCTTTTTTATTCAGTTTTAGTACCTTTCCCCCACGATATTTCATTCCATTCTTGAAACTGTAACTACTATATATAAGATGAAATAAGTCTATGCGGCTTTATGATCATTTTCTTTCTAAATTTATTTATATTCATGCACATCAAGTGTGGTTAGGTTAGGATTTTTAATCTTATACCTTATACGTGAGATTAATGTTATCGTGGTAAAGGTCACATAACTTGACATAATCGTTATATTCAAATAAAATTTTTTCTTCAATGTTGCATTTGTGTGAAGGCTAAGGTTTCCCTCTAACTATTTGTTCGTAGATCGCGAAATGACGATATGTTGATTGCTGCTCCTTTGACGAAAGGAGGTTTGTTTTGCCACTCATTTTGTTCAACATTTGTTGCAGTTGGCATCTTGCGAGACCTCCTCCTCCTCCTCTTCATCTAGCAACGAAGTAACTTTTAGTACATCAACAATGAAATTGGTTCAAGTCAATAAAATGAATTCAATGTTTAATTACGAAATTTTTGAAAAAGAAAAACTAGTTGAAATACAGTTGCTAATTAGGTGCAAAGAACATCAAATTACTCTAGTGCTTGTTTGAATTGGGCATGTAAAAACAAATTAACAATGGAGGGGTACATATAATTATACAATATTATTAAAAATTTTGGCATTAACATATTTTTTTTCTGAAAGAAAATAGTACCGGAAAAAGAAGAGCTTGCACGGTGCAATGCCCCCCATCACCTTATAATGAGGAAATTAATTAATGGTCTTGTAATCCATATATAATTTTAACAAATTAAGATATTTAAAGGATGCTATAATAACTTTTAAATAGAAATAGATTCGTACAAAAAGAATTCCTAAAGAGATGGACCTAAGCCCTAATTAACTCATATACTAGAATGAGCAAAATCCACATAATGTGTTAGTGTCATAAAGTTCAACTATTACAATCAAAAACCTATAAAAAAACATTAACGAGGTCTACTTTCAAGTATGTAAAATTACATATCAATTCATTTTTGGAGATAAGGGGAAAAATGAATCAGCTCTTCACAATATCCGATGGTGCCTTTGGCATTAGTCTTAGAATGCAAGGCTTTGACTGCAAGATTCTGCGCGCCCAATGCAAAAATTTCTTGATTTTTAAGTGAAAGAGTTCTGGAGGTCATTAGTTGTAAAATTAACAAAGCAATCAACATTGTCATGAGTTAAAGAGTATGACAGAATCTTTGTCTAACTAGAAAGGGAAAGATAGTTGAAGGAAAGTGTTGATACCAATATATTATGGACGCAACATTCATTCACTTAAAAATGAAATTAACTATAATTTCCATTATCAACATTGTCCATACGATCATTGGCTCGAGCGACAAAAAACTTTTATTGTACGATTCTTAAAAATCCAATTAACTATAATTTTAGGTCCTAATAGTCCAAATTCAATCAATCCATCCATTTGACAACGACCTTAGGTCTTCGATCCGATCTTGACATATCCGATAAACTATTAGCGAACCTGCTGTAAATTGTTGCTACTTAAGTAGAAACATCTATTGGTAAAGTTTCTTAGTTAAGAAGTAAGAAAAGTAGGAGAGTTGGAAGGTTGGCCGGTTGAGGAACATAAAAACCTTAAAAAGATTCATGTTTAAGAGAATTAAATAGGTCTCATGTAATAATGATATGCGGTGAAACCGGTAAATCCCCATCTACAACTAACCTCTCTTCTCTAACAAGATTTAAGTGTGACTAATTTTGTCACCATCATGGGCCTAATTCATGCTACGCTAAGATCAAGTTAGGTGTACTAAATTATAATTTTAAAAATGAAAACATTGTTTGGTTAAATTTGACAATTTTAGACAAATAATTCAATAAAATGCGGTAGCATATAATCAGATCAAATTGAATTAATCTAACACCCGATGACTTGAGAATAAGAATAAGATTCTTCTGATTTATTTGAAAAAAAATGTGGTATAACTAGTAAATCATTACACTAACCAAGAAGGCATTTTAAGTGAAAAAATTCTTTGCAATTTTAGAAACATTTATAAACTTAGGTAACATTTTTATTTGGTAAGTTAATGATAATAGTAAAAAGATGCTCCCAAACAAACCAGGTGGGTGGGTGTTGTTTCCTTTTCAGGGAAATTGGTAGCACATGCATGTGTTGGATTGACTCATTGGCTGGGCCTATGGGCTATGGCCACCGCTACACGAATCTTATGTTGGGAACTGTTTAACGTAATATTATCTCGGGAGATGCGAAAAGAAAAGCGACTTTGGTTGCTATAATATTTTGTTTTATTTCGACTATTTTGATGCTGTTATAATTTTTTCAATAATCTAAAAGTTGAAAATTTGGGGCTTATATTGACTGAAGAAAGTTGGCACGGGATAACACGACGGCACAAACAATATTTGTTAATTGAAATATTGGAAGTAGCTTTGAAAGTTTTCAAAGTTGATAGTGTTACGGGAAAATGATCAAAACAAATGCTTCTACTTCTTGTTAAGAGTAGTTGAACGCATTTAATTCATTGCGTGTATCAATATTTTAAATCTACGAAATACAAAAAATACAGTTGAAGATTAATAAAAATAAATAAATTGATTAAAAGTAAGAACGGATCATCTTCATATGTGCTCTTTAGTTTAAATAAACATGTTTTTGAACTAAAAAGACAACTATTTTGGGAAAAATGAAATCAAACATAGCCTACAATAATCTCTAGACTCTAATAGAACTAGAATTGACAATTAGACAATTAGAGGATAAAGAATGAGCTAATGACATGATTACAAAAAGATAGTTTACATTGCTTTGAGAGATAGGTCTAATGAAGAAACTGATGTTCCATCTTGAAACTATGATTTATGAAAATAAGTTAGCTTCTTAGAGTTTCTTTTAATCACTCAGATAAGTACAAATCTTAACATCAAACAATGATTTGAAAACACTCTTCAGTGAGTTTAAAGTTAAGAAAAGCGCTTAAGTGAGTAATCTATGTAATTAGAATAGCAAAACCCTCTAGTTTGTAAGGGATCAAACAAAACATGGTGACATAATCTTACTTTAGCAGCACTCTAAAATTCAGCTTGACCCAACAGCAAAGGGGAGCACAGAAGGAGACCAAATAGAATACTCGAAGCAAATTCTTCCAGTTCCTCCATGATGACAATAGTCTTGTTACCTAATAGTCTCCTTATTTATAGACCCTGAGGAAAAAGCAATTCTTAACAACTGTGAGTGGAGTTCCAATAAGAAAGAGAGATCAAAATGTTGTCTCGTGTGTCGTCTCCAGCAGCAGTGGCAGCCCTGCTGTTTGGCCTTCTTGTTTCATCCATGTTGCCTGAGTTTGCGGCCTGCATCACTAGACATTATACGTTCACTGTATGTTTAGTTCGGTTGGCAATATTCTTACTAGTTTTTCTTTAAGATTAACTAACAGGTAGAAGTGTTTAATCTTTTGTAAATAGATTGCGAAACACAATGTGACAAGATTGTGCAGCACGAAGAGCATTCTCAGCGTTAATGGGAAGTTTCCCGGCCCTAGACTTGTTGCAAGAGAGGGTGATCAGGTGCTAGTTAAGGTTGTCAACAATGTGACAAACAATGTTACTATTCACTGGTAAGAGAGACATGTATGCAAGCATGTGTAATACTATAGCTTTGAGAATGTAACTGAGAACTTACGTGTAGCATGATTTGCTTTAACTATGATGCAGGCATGGAGTTCGTCAACTCAGAAGTGGATGGGCTGATGGACCGGCATATGTAACTCAATGCCCGATACAGACCGGCCAGAATTACACATATAACTTCACCATCACCGGGCAGAGAGGAACTCTGTTCTGGCATGCTCACATCTCCTGGCTGAGAGCAACGATTTATGGACCAATAATCATCCTCCCTAGACGAAATGACTCTTATCCCTTCAAAAAACCATACAAGGAGGTTCCCATCATATTTGGTAACAATGAGAATCTTATGATTTGCTATTTTCCTATTAACAGTCAAAGATCAGAATGTCATGATATGATCTTGTTTTTCTGACGACCAGGGGAGTGGTGGAAAGCAGACCCTGAGGCAGTTATTAATCAGGCTCTTCAGACAGGGGCAGGTCCAAATGTTTCAGATGCATACACTATTAATGGCCTTCCAGGGCCCTTGTACAATTGTTCCTCTAAAGGTAACATCGGTGGCTATGACAACAGAAAGAGTTCCTCAATGAATGAACTCATTCTGAGTCCAATGGAAGAAAAGCACACACTTCAGATCTCATTCTTTCTTCCACTATTTCACAATACTAAAGTATGATTTCTAAAAATTTTCAGATACATTCAAACTAAAGGTGAAGCCAGGGAAGACTTATATGCTTCGTCTGATAAATGCTGCCTTGAATGATGAACTATTTTTCAGCATTGCCAACCATACTGTCATCATTGTTGAAGCCGATGCTGTATATGTAAAACCATTTGTTACTAGTGTGGTACTTCTAACCCCAGGCCAGACCACCAATGTTCTACTAAAAACCAAGCCTTACTATCCAAATGCCACCTTTCTCATGGCTGCAAGACCATATTTCACTGGCCAAGGAACTTTTGACAATTCAACTGTTGCTGGTTTGCTTGAATACGAGCACCCATCAGACAACTCACTTAACAAGAAAAAAACAGTTTTTAAGCCTACTCTGCCACCAATAACTGCCACCGGTTTTGTTGCCAATTTCACCAAGAAATTCCGCAGCTTAAATAACCCAAAATATACAGCAAGTGTACCACAAACAGTGGACAAGCGGTTTTTTTTCACGGTGGGACTTGGGTCAAACCCATGTCCTCAAAATGCAACATGTCAAGGACCCAATGGTACAAAATTTGCAGCTGCACTCAATAATGTTTCCTTTGCTCTTCCCACAACGCCTTTGTTACAAGCCTACTTCTTCAAAAACTCTTCGGGTGTCTACACCACTGATTTCCCAAGCAATCCAACAAATCCATTTAACTACACTGGAACACCACCCAACAATACTCATGTGAGCAATGGGACTCGCCTAGTTGTTCTGCCTTTCAATACTAGTGTTGAACTAGTTCTGCAGGAAACGAGCATTCTTGGGGCTGAGAATCATCCTCTTCACCTACATGGTTTTAATTTCTTTGTTGTGGGTGAAGGATTTGGAAATTATGATCCAAGCAAGGACCCTGCAAATTTTAATCTGGTGGATCCTGTTGAGAGGAATACAGTAGGTGTTCCATCTGGTGGCTGGGTAGCCATTCGGTTCCTAGCAGATAATCCAGGTATGTCTATACAAACATGAATTACTTTAAGTTGCAAAATTGAAATAAAATACTAACTGAAGCCTTTGCTATAAACCCATAAGCATCAAGTTCAGCCAAAAAAAATGTTTTTCTAGCGCATTCTAATCTTGATATAACTATGTATGAACAAGGATGCAAACACTAAACTTGGTAGCTCTTACACATTTCTATGGCTTATATTTTGAACAGGAGTATGGTTTATGCACTGCCACTTTGATGTACACACAAGTTGGGGGTTGAGAATGGCCTGGATTGTACTGGATGGGTCGCTACCTAGTCAAACATTACCACCACCCCCGTCTGATCTTCCAAAGTGTTGATAGAGATATTGAATTCATATGGACTCCACATTTTTTTTGAGTTTTATTTATTTTTCTTCCTTGGTGTTCGTATCATCGTGTTTGTCTTTTGGTGAGTTTTTTGCTGTAATCAAAACATGCTGAATTGTATAAATCATTTTGGTCTCTTGGTCCAAAAAGAAAAGAAACAGTTGGAGCGGACACAATAGAGGGGTTGTTATTGTGCATGCTCCTACTCAGAGCTTTAGCAAACATAGATACACTTCTGTGAGAGCTGAAGCATGTGCCTATTTGGAAAAACTTGAAGAAATAATCCTCAGTGGTGTGTCATTTGTTTGGATCAAAGATGACTCTTTTGATCAATCTATCTTGATTGTGTTTAGACCACTTTATGCTGTGTTTTAATCCCCATCCTAACAGAAAAAAGCACTTCATTGATGTCTAACACAAGCATACACAAGCATATAGATGAATATATACTCTTTAGCACAATTTAAATTTACGAGTAGATAGATTAACTGGCTTTGATCATCCGGGAGGTGAAACTAGAAAAGTGGAATGCTTTAGCATAATTTCTCAAGACAGAACAGCATAATTCAGATACTGTTTTGAAGTTTTCTAAAAGAATCTTTGGATAAAATAAATTGTGTGCGTAGCAGAAAACAAAGGAGACTATGGAATGTTAGAAGAGCATTACAGGAATAGGATAGTCTTCAATCACATAGAAAGAAATACATTGACAAGAAAGAGATTCAGTTGATACCCGGCAAAACTAAATTTGATCCCACAAGTACGTAACATTCAAAACTCCAACAAGAAATGACCATCTGCATATCCAGAAACAGTATTTGTAAGTAAAAACACTTCATCGAAAAAGAAGATGAATTATGCGTTATGCTCTTGCACCTTTCCTATATGTCACATAAACCTGACGCTCAAAAAGGCTCGGTGTATACATAAAAACAGCCCAAGATCCAAGCAAGCACTTTAGGCTCCCCCATGAAAAAGTTGGACCGCAATGACAACATAATGTAAATGTGGAATTGAAATGTACAGCATCATCAAGAATTTCTCAGTCCAGTACCAGAAACAGAAAATAAAATTAACTGCCAAATGAATCATTCTTTGTTTGTGCTTTGGAGGCATTATTGTTTCACACTCCACCACAAAGAAAATGTAAAGAAAGTAGATGACATAATATGGAAAAAGCACAAAGCTCCATTTGATAAGCATCAATAAGTTCAGTCGTACAAAATAAAATATAATACATAACAGATGATGAAAGAGAGAAAGTTTGAAAGCTTTGCTCTCATACTGGACATATGATGACTAGACATACCATAATTATTTGAAAATTTGCTGTTTATATAGCTCATATTATATTTTACAGCATAAGCATGGAAAAGTACTCTTCAAACTCCTTGTCAATTGTTAGTTTCTTGCTGCCCTGTTGAGCATCTGCATCCAAAAGTACAAGAAAGGTTTTTACTCATGTTTCTCCATCAAACAGAATGAGGAAAAAAATCTCATAGCAAAATTATGTTACCTTGATTTACAGACCACCTTCCAGACGAAAGAATGTAATTACTGGGAGACACCTCATTTGAGCAGAGCAGATCGTCAAGATCCTTATCTGTACAGTGCTCAATGCAGTCATTTTGGTATTCTGAGCAGCTGCAATCAGCATAACTTCCAAATTCTAGGAGGTGATCCTCATAATTATCAGATGGGTACAATCCATAATCATGATGGAGACTATCAAGTTCTTTACTTTTGAATAACGATCCTGATTTACTGGAACTTGATTTTGTTAGTGATCTGTTCTCTAAAGAATAAAGATCCATCTCAGTAGAGGTGCCAGCCCAACTAGCAGATGAAGTAGAAGGCTCGAGATATGCATGTTGTTTTGAATATGAGAGAGCTTCATCACGTACATGCACGACAGAGTCTGCATCACCATGAAAGATGTAGCTATCTTTTGGAGATTCTGAATCTGATTCACCTCCTCTGGCAAATATGCTAATTCTCACTTTCTTCGGCTCAGCAGCCAAATCAGATGAAGAGTCATATTCAAGTCTTTGACCCCAGCACACATGCTTCGCAAAAGGTGCTCCGTGCAGTTCAGATTGAAATTTTCTTTTCTTGTTCAGGTAAGCAATGCTGATATCCAAAACACAATTGGCTTTAATATTGGTTTGACCAGCCAAAAACCAAGAACAAAGACGCAAACTGCAATTACTAACTGGTAATATCTACAGGCTGTAATAAGGTTGTTAAAAACAAGAAAAGCCAAGAGCAATATGCTTCAACAGTTTGCAGAATATTTCCGCACTCATAAGAATCTTAAGAACACAACATCCGAGTCGACATTCAGGCAACAAGCAGCTAATAAGATCAACTCTTATACAAGCATATCATCCTTCCAAGCAGAAAAGTCTCCTTCAGTTTCCGCAATATCCGTTTACTAGTAACTGCATTGAAGATTTAATAGCTGATCATAAATATCAAATCTTTTTCACAGTCCCCACAAAGTATACACCAAAACTATAAATTAAAAATTACACAAGTTCTTTAAGCCATTTATATTTCAGAGACTGTTTGGATATCATTTTCAACCAGAAAAACCAAAACTTTACGTTAAAACAAACAAAGAAAATCCAGGAGCTGTCTCTCTTCCAATAAAATCATAGTGTCATCTATCAAATTCCCAAGTAAAGTATTCCCTACTTAGAGCAGCTAATCTTACCGGTTTACCACACAAAACAATCAGGAAAGAAACAAACAAACTTTAACCAAGTCCATAAAGAAGCAAATTAGTAAAACTTCAAACCGAAAAACAGAGTGTGAAAAACAAGAAACATAAAGAATATGAACAACCCAGAAAATCAACCTCTTTATTTCGGCCGGGCTGATCATATCTTCCTCCATTATCTTGATCTATAAAGAAAGGTCACCGACTAAAATTTCCCTTTCTTTCTCGGAGTGTAGAGGGAAAGTGAGCTTCTAAGCTCTAACAGTTGATTTGATGAATGAATCAGTATAAACCTCTGATTCGGGAAAAGGGGGAATGGGTCTCTGTTATGGACCGTGCGTTTGGTTTATCCCACAATCAATCTTCTTCCAGTTCCCGGACAGTTTTGTTCTTTGTTCCTTATGAGCCACGCGCCTTTTGGAGTTGAGTGCTGTTCCATCTTAGTTAGGATATTCACTACTTCTTGCAATATTTTCTTTTTTAGTTTATTGGAGTAGCATATTTCCTTTATCTAAAATTTGTAAAACTTATCAACAAAAATATTCCGAAATTAGGAATTATGGGTTGGATTTATAGATTGAATTCAATGAACCAAAAATAAGGACTATAACAGTTTAAGAAAATCGAACCACCGAAATAAAATTAGGTTAACAAGATTAATCAATCATCCACAAAAATAAATAACTCTACAATTGCCAATTAAACATATGAAATCTTGAGTTTTTTTAAATTAATTTTCATGTTTACTTATCTTCATTCATAAATTTAAGACTCACTTGAGCCTTAAAGGAATTTTATCAGATTCATATTTTATTGAATTTTAGAATCAAATTATTGGATCATATTAAAAGGCATTAAGAATTGAAGTAAAAGAGAAACTCTCTCTATATGCATTAATCTCAAATTTCAAATTTTGTTGGTTTTAAAAACTTGGTCTAAGGCTAAATCTTCGACTTTGTTAAAAGTTAAAATAATGTTCTATTCTATACGTTGTTGTGATAATTTTAATTGAAATTATTTTATTTATAAGAATTGAAAATTAGGAAATTTTGAATATTTAAGATAAGATAATCTCGTAATGTTGAACAATATCTTCATTAGGGGAACAAAAATCTAATTAAATTATTTTAAAAACTATCATTTCTTCTTCAATAGTATTGCTTCCAAATTCATTATTACAAAATCAAAAGAATAATTATATTTAGTTTCACAAGGAAAAGCACTGCAAATATCAGTCAAATAATTTTAAAAGAATTCTTAAGAAATGATACCACAGAAATAATAATAATAACAAAAAAAATAGACGGACAAATAACATTCCTCGTACGTCCGCATTTCAATTTTTGTGCGTGAAGTTTACCCTCTGAAGAGGGAGAGTGGCAATCCGATTCTGATCGCTGACTGGGAAAGAACCACTTGAAGTCCACGAGGGTTAGATCCCATAGGCGGCGAGCACGTGTCTGATGGGCCCCCCTCTTTCTTTTGGCTGCTTTGCCCTTTTCTGATGCTGTAGTATTAGGGTTGTCGACTCATTTTGAGAGTTCCAACCTTATTTTCAGAGCTCCAGATTGACTTCAAAGCAGAGCAATTTTTTTTTTTTTTTTCAAAAAAAGATTCGACTTGGAAGATAAGTATTAATAATCTTAAATTTCAATTTTAAGAGTGGGATTAAATACGGATTTGATTTTAATATTATTGTCTTTCAAATAACAATAATATTATTGATATATTAATATATATTTAAAATTTCTAAAAGTATTGAAAAAATTAAAAAAAAACTCTTGAACCAAGTTAAAATATTCAACTTGAACTTGAATCAAGTTAAAAATTAATAGCTTGCAAAATTCAAAATTCATAAATCGATTCAATTCGTCTTACACGTCTAAGATGAATGAAGAGTAATTCATTTTTCTTGTTAATTCGCGAAAATACACACACTTTGTAACATACATTCTATAATACCATAAGCAACTCTAGCCGGGCCAAACATCAGCTACGCAATATATCAACAATCATTCAATGTATCAACTCGTTCAGATTTTCTATTTGAATTTGTGATTGTTTAAAGTTTTGAAATAAAAAAGAGACGGATTTCAAAACTTTGTTTTCAAAACCTTGGAGCAGCAACAGAGCCCAAAAGCTAATCACCCACAAACTTAAACAAAAGTATAGCCAACTGTTGCTGGTAAAATCTTTGGCAGTCACAAGATTACAGTTTTGCAAGTTTACCTTTTCTCTCTCTCTCTCTCTCCATTGTTGTGAGTCAACTGCGGGGATCCCATTTCCATTTTTGTACATGATGATGCATGTTGGTAAAAAACTATACAGATTATCAAGAAACCTCCTAGTCTGGCATGCTTCAGAAAGGATGGGGGAAAACAAAAGCCCAAATACTTCTGTAAGCCGCGAGATAGGGACGAAAAGAAAACCTACAATGATACAACTCACTCTAAGAAATCATGAACTTGTACCAGAAAACCTTAACACCCTGCCGAATGAAACCTGCAATGATACACTCACTCTAAGAAATCATGAACTTATCCCTGAAAAACATTAACACCCTGCCGAAAGACTACCATTCGTTAATAGAAGACGTCTGAAGCATTCCTCCATCATGGTGAGCAGAGTGACGAGACAGACTGTAGGGCTAGAATCACCACAGATTAGTACAC
Organism: Jacaranda copaia; assembly: GCA_014898725.1. Classification (NCBI taxonomy): domain Eukaryota; kingdom Viridiplantae; phylum Streptophyta; class Magnoliopsida; order Lamiales; family Bignoniaceae; genus Jacaranda; species Jacaranda copaia. Next base: position 76,130 of record JACGDI010005756.1, read on the forward strand.
TTTTGGAAGGTAAAGATACAGTTGTTGTTATGGAGATTTTATGGTTTTGATTGAAGAGATCGACTCTAATCAGGAGTGGACGATATGATAAGTTTATCATACTTTGTTCGAAATCGAAGGCCAGAACCAACATGTCCTGATGTGGGGCAAAGCCAGCAAAGAATTTTTGGACCCAGAATCTGTAGCAGTTGAACAAATCAAGTCTAATTACATGTGCAAAAACCAATTTACGGAAGCTCAAGCCAAAGCTATTTATCCCGATAATTTAGAAGTAAAGCAAATTTCAAGAATGAAAGACAGAGAACACTTACTGCTGTCAAATTCTCATATGCACCGATATCATACGGATGCGAATAGAGATGGCCTCCTTTTTCTGCGAGCCACATAGCTCTTACACCTTCATGGTACTGCCACAAAGGGATAAAAATAAATTTAACTAGAATTTCTTTGGCTGGCAATCATTAAATGACAACTAATAGTAATATAAACCTCTATCGTAGTCTTGTTGTGTGCAACAAGATAGATATGCCAGCCAAGGAAAAATCCCAGTGCCAAACTTAAAGGAACCAACAGTAACCCTGAAATGACCTGCACGTAGATGCCTGTCAGCCAAAAGATGGAAGAATACAAAATCCTTAAAAGAAAAGAAAAAAATAAAAAAAAAACTAACAGAAAAGTAATTACATGTATGATTCTGTAAGAGTCTTCAGCATCTTTCTGAGAATCAATTGTCATACTACCAATGAGCAATACCTGAAGCAACATGAGATATATTAAATTAATTGATGGAAACCAATCATATATCAACACGTGATGGTGAAAGACACAAAGGTAATGGTGATGCATCAGCAAGTAGAGACAGAGGTGACAATATACAGCAGAGGGATGGAAAGAAAGAACCATACCAGGGAATATATGCATGCGATAACAGCATAAACCACAAAAACAAAGAAGATCTTATAGTTTGCGTGTCCCACACAGTTATTCATCCAAATGCAATGGTGATCCTTGCATCACGAGGCAGCACTTTAACAACATGATTCACGACATTCAACAAAAAACATGAACAATTACATAGGCCAGGCATACCATTCGTAGAACACATCGATTACATATGCGGCAATGATGGGCACGAGGAGGCTTATGGTGCGAACACTTTTGGCAGTACCTCAAATCACCACCCTGCAGAAAAATACCCCAACAACTTGAGAATTATATATTTAAGCACCTTGTCCTCCATAACCCTCACACCAAAAGAAACTACAAAACTGAAGCAAAGGAGTAAAATATAAAATGTCCTTAAAGCAGTTATGTTTTCAGTTTTTATGGTTTACGAGGTTTTCATATATATTGATGGAAGGGAAATTTCAAAAGTGAAACTTTAGTTAATAGAATCTATGTTTCAAATATAAGTATGAGTTCAACAATGTTTAGGAGACAAATTCCATGGCGGTAAACATGTACATAGTATAACGCAAAAATACAACACCAAAGGAATGAAAAAGTGTAAGAGCTTTTTCTCTAGAGGACAGAATCAGTGGATTAAGGAAAGAACACCAATACCATTATGATGAGAATCTTAGCAATGACAAACTTAATTTGTCAGCTGACGTCGGCAAAACCGATAATCCAGCTAGAGCAGAAAAGTTAAACCATACAAGCCAATGACTATAGTAGGCATAATGCCTCAATGACTGATAGCTTCTCCACAAATATTGGGAAGCAAGAGATGTCACTCGACAGACCATGACACCACACAATGACAATAATGGTCACTCACGAGAGGCCTATCTACCGACTAAATATTTCCTATGTTATATATTTTTCCACTTACTATATTCCTTCTCTATGTTTCTGAAAATGAATGCAAGATTTTCATTTAAAACAACACTGACATAACCCTGGAATGACATAAATGGAAGACAATCTCATAATGCTAAGACAAATCAACCAAAAAATACAAAATCGGAAGTCAAATATTGGTGCCTCTACCAATCAGCATCCTATTAATATTAAACTAAAAGTTACAAAATGTCTTTGTTTGCCAAAATTTCCATTCTTTTCAGACCAAGCAACACAAAACCACTGATCCAACTATTTAGTACAGGGCAATTCATTGGGTTGATTCATTGCAAATCAATTCCATCACAAGTTCGAAAAAAGGAAACAAATTCATAGAAAATAGACTAAGTTCAAAATATTACTTCAAATGTGGAAGAATTGTAAAAACATCTTGAGATCGAGAGGGACCAAAGATTTAGCATCACACAAATGCTATACCAACTGATAAGATTCAACTATTCAAAAGCTACAAAATAATTGATAAATAGCTCACAACAATACCATGCTCGAAATAAAAAAAATGATAAATGCATTTAGTTAGATAATTCGAATTTCAAGAAAAATCTTGTAGCAACCAGGAATCAGTATCAGAATAATACCTCACGACAAAAAAATGAAAAAGGACCCAACTTTTGGAAAAAAAATACCCAAAACAGCATCTGGCGCAAACAAAGATACAAAGAAATTGCAATATACGAAACACCTTAAGGATTCAAAAAAATAACACATGCAAGATTGTAATTAGAGACTGTAAATACAAAAAGGATAATGAACCTTGCGTTTGATCTCGTGGATCGGATTATCGGCATCCTCAATATCGGGCACGAAAGAACCGGGGACCCGACCCGGATCGGTGTAAATGGCGAGGCGATAACTGGAGACACACATGACAGCTAAGAAAGTGAAAACGGCAGCGTGCAGCATACCAGGCGACGACTCAAGCCCGAACCACCGGTCAATGAATACAAGCACGGTCGAGAAGTAGATATAAACGATGGCGGCTATCACGACGCAAACGTGGAATGAGAACTTGCATCCGCGCGTCATTTTGGTCTTTTCCTGAACCTTTTCGATTGTAGAGGGTGGGCGGTGGAGGCACCGGCGTAATGGTGGATTACGACGGCGTCTCCGGTG
>JACGDI010005756.1:79427-120784 GCA_014898725.1 Jacaranda copaia
TTTCTTTTTCTCTATTACACAAAATTTTTGTTCGATTAAGTTGATGAGTAGTTAATTGATTTCATGATATTATTCTAGATGTTCAATATTTAAATTTGATCAATTAATTTGATGATATTGTCATCTAATTTATACATAATATTTAAAATTTAAACTCTAATAATTTTTAAACATGCATATATATATATGTGTGTGTGTGTGTAATTTTCCTCTTTATTGGAAATTGGGTGGGGAGTCTAATTCTTTGAGACCCCGTTTGGTTTTATTTTTATTTTTTTTAAAATTTAAAAAGTTAATTAGTAGGAATGAGTTGAAAATACATTTATATTTAAATGAATTGTTGGAAAAGTAAAGATTACGTTGGTTTTAATTTATTGTTGATGGATAAAGATAAAAATAATGGAATAGAGAGAAAATATATATAGATTATTGAGAGAAGATATATAAATTATTGAAGAATATATTTTGAAAATAAAAATAAAAATAATGTTATGTGAAAATATATAAAAAATAATATATTTTATTTTTTAAATAGTAAAAAAAAAACTATGAAAATGAAATCAGACAGGCTCTAAATTGTGAACCACGCCAAGAAATCTCTAAAAAAATTTACAGTATAAATCCTTCATTTATTGTGAAATTCAGATCCTAATGTTATGGCCTTTTCTCATTGCATAAATGGTATAATTTGCTAAATTTGGTTATTGAGTGAAATAAAATATGCAATATCTTGCAGACCATTGGGCAAAAAATTTCACTATAATTTGCTCAGAAGTTACATACCCAAATATTCTATTTTTTCAGTAGTATGCTAAAATAATGAGAAAGGATGAATAGCGAACTCCTTAAAAAAAAGTTTAAAAGAAATAATATAATAATATCAAGAAGTGGAAATCCCAGTTAACATTTGGGAAGATCGGCGGGCGGAGGCGGCAGCTTCTGATTCCGGCGACTTCCGTCCATCACAATCCAAGCCATTTTCAGTCCCCAACTTGTATGTACTTCCAAGTGACAATGCATAAACCATACACCTATTTCAAATATAAAGATTCAATCTTTTTAACCCATGATTTTGTTGCATTTAAATCAAATCGAGCAAAAAAGAACTAAATTAACTGAAAATTAAGTTTACCTGGATTATCTGCTAGGAACCGAATAGCGACCCAGCCGCCGGATGGGACCCCGACAGTGTTCCTCTCAGCCGGATCAACAAGATTGAACTTTGCCGGATCCTTAGTCGGGTTGAAATTCCCAAATCCCTGACCCAATACAAAGAAGTTGAATCCGTGGAGGTGCAGCGGGTGGCTTTCTGCACCAATTATGCTGGTATCCTGCAAAACCAGCTCCACACTAGCATTAAATGGCAGCACCACTGCTTTTGTGCCCGTGATCACCATAATGTTACTGGGCGGGTTGCCCGTGTAATTGAATTTGAACGGCGGGTTGACCGGAAAATCGGTGGTGTATACGCCTTTCGATTGGTTGAAGAAGTGAGCCTGAAGCAGGGCAGTATTTGGCATCACAAACGACACATTGTTAACTGAAGCAGCCAGCATTGTGTTATTCGGGCCTTGGCAGGTCTGGTTCGGGTTAGTGCATGGATTCAGGCCTAACCCGACGGTGAAGAAGAAATGCCTGTCGACTTTCTGTGGGACTTTTGCTGGGAACTTTGAGTTAGCCAAGCTTCGAACATTTCTGTTGAATTTTGTTGCAAATGTGGTGTCGTTGAATTTGGGAAGCAACGGTTTTAAAAGAGGAAGTTTGTTAATTTTTTTGGTTGTGTTGGGAGGGAGATGGTATTCTAGAATTCCAGACGTAGTGGAATTGTCAAATGCAGCAGGGCCGGTGGCATAAGGCCGGGCAGCCATGAGGAAGGTAACATTTGGGAGATTGTTTTTAGTCTTGAGGAGTACGTTTGTTGTCTGTCCAGGAGTTAAGAGAACTGTGTTGGTTTTAAATGGTTTCACATAAACAGCATCAGCTTCAACAACCGTCAGGTTGTGATTAGCAATACTGAAGAAAAGCTCGTCATTTAGGGCAGCGTTTATCAATCTCAGCAGGTATGTTTTCCCTGGTTTCACTTTCAATTTGAAGGTATCTGCAGTACAAAGAAGATTAGGAAAGAAAAATCCCAATTGAGATAATGTTTCAATCTGATATACATAGTATATGCTATATAGTAAGCAAGATTTTTAGTGTTTATTTACACCTTTGGCTGAACAGTTGTACGAGGGTCCAGGGAGGCCATTAATGGTGAAGGCATCAGAAATATTTGGGGCTCCTCCTGTTTGCAATGCTCGATTAATGATTGTCTCTGTATCCGCCTTCCACCATTCACCTGCAAAATTTCAAGCATAAAGGAATACAATTTATGATGACTTTTGAGTGAGCAATTTCTGCTTAAAAAAAATGAAGCCCTTTTTACCAAAAATAATGGGGACTTCTTTGTTGGGCTGTGGGAAGGGATAGGGGATTCCTCGTTTTGGAAGGATGATTATAGGTCCATAGAGTGTAACTCTAAGCCATGAAATATGGGCATGCCAAAATAATGTTCCCCTTTGGCCAGTAATGGTGAAATTGTACGCATAGCTTTGCCCTGTCTGAATTGGGCACTGTGTGATATATGCCGGTCCATCTGCCCACCCGCTTCTCAGCTGCCTGACTCCATGCCTGTCAAGTTTTTTTATAATTACATTGTAATAACCATAAATAATGGAAACATTATCCTGAGAAGAAATAAGGTTAACATGTTACCAATGAATGGTGACATTGTATTGGACATGGTTAACAACTTTAACTACGACCCTGTCTCCTTCCCTTGCAGTGATAGTAGGCCCTGGAAATTGGCCATTGACCGTCACTATGCTCTTTGATTGGCACAACCTTGTGACGCTTTGCATTTTGATCTAACAGTAGTTAAGAAAATATAAATAACACATTAGAAACAGATATATTGATTTTTAACAATAAATAGATTGAAATATATTATTCTAACACATACATTAAATTTGTAGTGTCTCGTTATCCCTGAGTGCGTGGATAGTGCTAGCTCGACTAAAAAATACAAGATGGTCATGACGAAGACTAAAAACTTGTGAGAAATCATTTTTTCTTGATTAATTTCTATTGATTTGTTTGTTTGGGACAAATGATGATAATTGGAGTTGCTAATACGGGATGGAAACATAGGCATTGAAGAATGAATATATAGTGTTAGACTTAAGCGTGTGGGTTAGTTTGATTTGGTTGTGATTAAGAGTAAAATTTAGGTTTGATAACAGACTGAATGTTGACCTGAGTAGGGTGTTGGCCCAACTCCAGTTTGGAGTGATGTCCAAGTGAGATTATCAGGTGAAACATCATTAACAGTAGCATATAACGGTTCCATGACAAGTCCTAAACAATCTTGTCTGATATTTAAGGTTTTCTTACTTGACTGATAATTATGATACACTAAAGGCAAAATAATTAAATGCATTAATTTTATAGCACTTCTTTTGGGAACTCATAAAAATCCCTTTGCAGAGTATTCAGGGAAAAGAGATTCACTAGAAATTAAGGAATAAATTAAAGCTTTTTCTCAAAGTAAATGAAAAAACAATAATAAGTTTATATCAAATTTAGGCATTCATAATAAAAAAAGAGCAATTAGAAATATTAAGCACCAATAAAAAAGTGCTTTGATTTAAATGCAGTTAAAAATCTCCAGACTAGTTCTTGTTGGAGTACCCTATCCAGTTTGAGGTGGTCTGAATTTGATACCTTGCTCCAAATTCCACTTTGCTCCTATATTAAATCCATCCTCCTCCATTGTTCATTTTCAGACTTCTTTTTCTTTTTAGGTCATGCGAAGGGGCCAGTCCAAGATCGTATTGTTCCTCTACAAAGACAATAAACACTCTCAACGGCTAGGCGCCACTCTCTTTCTGAGCTGCTTCTTGATGATTTCGTGCCACGGTGAACAAACAAAAGAGAATGAAGAAAAGGCAGAGTAGAGGTCACTTCCGCGGATTACATTCCTTTTGATGATGTCGACCTCGAGTATAGGATAGACTATGCTCTTGATCTCAGTGCATATGTGTTAGTGTTCCAAATTAGTAAAATAAATAAATTGTGGTCTTCATATATGATTTTGGATAATTCTTACCTTTTGAGCTAGTTTTTGGGGTTGAATTAGACCTAAGATCCATTTTTTAACATGGTATCAGAGTCATCATTCCTGATGTTGGATTATCCAATTTTGTTGAACTACTCATTTCATATTATTCCACGCTTCAGATGTTGGGATTGAGTTAGACCTAAGATTCATTCTTTAACAACATGTTAGAAAATACGATTTACCATATAAAATTATATGATTTATGCATGTGGGAAAGCGTGTTTATCAAGAGAATATCTATGTAACACTTTAATTATCCAACAACATAATAATTTATCAGATTTTTATAATTTTCCACAAAATTAAAATAATTAAAGAAAAAAGTAGCTGTGTTTATGTTCGTGGAAAGGGATTGATTATCAACATGCGATGAGAATCTACAGGTTGGGCAAAAATAGTTGGTGGGTAGCCTTCAACAGCCTATAGATCACAACCGTTCAAACTTGGTAAACAAGAAATATGAAATTATGGAATAGTGCTAACCCCTATTTTGTTGGCTGTCGGTTTTGAAATCTTGGTTTTCAACTATGGAAAATATAAGCACATTTGAGGTTAAGTCATGCCAAAATTGGACAAATTCATCCTCGGTTAAGAGAAATAGACAAAACGAAAAGACCATTTTAGTTGATTTATTTCATTCTATATTTCGTATTTTTTTTTTTTTATGAATATACATTAAGTGTATAAATATTTTTTTATAAACATAATTAAGTAAAAATTAGATACACTTGACATATATTCATTAAATTTGAATTTTAAATAGGGGATAAAACTTGAAATGAAATAGAATACAAAAGAATTATTGTTTTACAACATGTCAAATCTCACCACCTTTTTAATCTTTTGCTTCTTTCCATATAATTATGCCTCATTTACCACTTAACCAACCAAAAAGAGAACAAAAGCATCTGAACATTAATTATAAGCATATGTTAGGGTCACCTAAAATTAATTCTACTGTATTAATTTACTTTAATTCTCCCAATGGTGCAAGTATTGGCTCCAAAAGTGTTGGGCTTTTTCTTTAGTGACCCAAGTAATTTGGGTCACAAAATGACATGGGCTCTTTTGAGTATGTTGGGAAATAGTTTGGGTAGCCCAAGTAATTTGATCCAGAGAAGCCCATTATTTCACAAAACTTGATTAGTGGTTGTTAATAGATCTAATTTTTTGTTTGGTGGCTTATAACCCAAATGTCATTCGTCTTTTCTATTAAGTGGAAAGTTTTATGTTTGATCTGTAATGATTACATTGTACACTTTATGTGCTTTGTATGTCTTTTTTTTTATGTGCTTTATATGTCTTTTTTTTATGTGCTTTGTATGTCATTTATACTTTGCTTATTTTATTTGACAATATAAATATATTACTTTATTGAAAAGATAAAATTTCATCATTTGTATTATTTTCTCTAAAAAATAACACAAAAAAAATAAATCTAATTTTCAATGCAAATTCAATTGGTGCAATAAGATGCGATAATATTGAAATAAAATATTGATATAATTGTTAGATTGGTCTAATGAGCCCAACCTATTAAATCTAAAAGAAATGGAAATGCATATTGAATATAATAATTTTATTCATTTAAGATTCAAATTCAAGGATACTATATATATACATAAATATAGTTTGTACATGTATACACATACCTAGAATTCATATATTTATTTATTAATAGCCACCCATCAATTGATTGAACGATATCATTCTCATATATATATATATATATATATATGCAATTCGAGCTTCTAACTTAAAGTACTTAAAGTGAATGTGCATGTGTGAATGAAAAAAAGAACGTGCATGTGTTGATATGCCATTTGAGCCCATATAATCATAAGGGAAAATGTTGCATGTCAACATGTAGATCATTGCAAAGGATTGATGATATCATCAAAAAAAGTTGTGAAATTTTGCTGGAAATATCATTCACTCAACAAAATAAGGGAAATATATTCAAAATTCACGATTAAATATTTGCAACAGCAAACTGTAAGATTGGTGGTCAGGAAAACAAAAAATTGAGAAAAATTGATAAAAATTGATATCCGGCAATGTTTGCATAAAATCGAATCTGGGAGAAAGTTCAAGAGATCAACACTTAGGAAGATCTTTCGGTGGCGGGAGCAGTTTTTGATTAGGAAGCTTTCCATCCAAAACCAACCAAGCCATCTTCAACCCCCAGCTCGTGTGAATTTCCAGGTGGCAATGCATAAACCACACCCCTGTCAGGAAAAAACAAAAACAATTTTAATTTATGACTTATACAAAAGAAGATTAATTTAAAAAAATACTTAAAAAAAATTGCGAGTATATATTTTCCTGAAAATTCCTATTAATGAGGGTATATTTGTAGCCCTTCGTACGCACCTGGATTGTCTGCCAAGAATCTGATAGCAACCCAACCCCCGGCTGGCACCGCCACAGTGTTCCTCTCAATGGGGTCAACAAGGTTAAAATTCTTAGGGTCCTGTTTGGGATCAAAGTTTCCAAAACCTTGTCCCACGACAAAGAAATTGAAGCCATGGAGATGAAGGGGGTGGCTTTCAGCCCCAAGAATGCTGGTATCCTGGATGATGAGCTCCACGCTCGTGTTGAAAGGCAAAACCACAACTTTTGTTCCGTTGGTGACCAGGGTGTTGTTCGGAGGGGTGCCGGTGTAATTAAACCAGTGAAGTGGATTAATGGGAAAATCAGGGCTGTAAACGCCGTTTGATTGCCCAGAGTAGTGGGCTTGGAGGAGGGCCGTGTTTGGCAGTGCGAAAGATATGTTGTTGACGGAAGCTGAGAATTTTGTTCCATTGGGACCCTGGCAGCTGGTTCGGTTGTGATGATCACACGAGCTTGTTCCAAGCCCAATTGTGAAGAAGAAATGCTTATCTACGTCCTGGGGAACATTAGCGGGGAATTGAGGGGTTGCTAAACTACGAAGTTTACTCGTGAAATTTGTGGCGAAAGACGTATCGTTTACGGCTGGTAGGGTTGGTTTAAAGAGTGGGAGTTTTTTGGTGCTGTGGCGAGATTTTGGTGGGAATTCGTATTCCAGAATTCCAGCGACGGTGGAATTGTCAAATGTAGCAAAACCTGTGACATAGGGCCTTGCTGCCATCAAGAAAGCAGCGTTTTGGGATTGAGACTTGGTTTCCAGGAGAATATTTGTGGTCTGTCCAGGAGTAAGTAGAATTGTATCGGCCCGGAAAGGTTTTACATATATTGCATCAGCTTCAACAACTGTTAGGGAATGGTTTGCAATGCTGAAGAAGAGATCTTCATTTAGTGCAGCGTTGATCAGACGAAGTAGATACTTCTTCCCAGGTTTCACCTTCAGCTTGAAAGTATCTGTCACATATAAGCATATAAAGATTGAGGATTATACATATGGTCAGCTTCTGGTGCCAACTGGGGAGCTTTTTCCGTACCTTCCGCTGAGCAATTATAGAGTGGACCAGGTAGTCCATTCATGGTATAGGCATCAGAGACATTTGGCCCTCCACCACTTTGCAAGGCTTGACTAATTATGGCCTCAGGGTCTCCATTGAACCATTCTCCTATATATCCATTTGGGTTTGATTAAAATCAAAGTACGTAATGCTACAAATTTAATAATTAACTCAATAATTACAATATTATGATTGATTACCAAAGATGATGGGAACTTCCTTATAGGGTTTGGCAAATGGATAAGGGACTCCTTTCTTGGGGAGAATGATTAGAGGACCATAAACAGTTGATCTTAGCCATGAAACATGTGCATGCCAAAACAATGTTCCTCTTTGCCCAACAACTGTGAAGTTATAGACATAGCTCTGGCCAGTTTGTACAGGACACTGTGTGATATATGCTGGTCCATCTGCCCATCCGCTGCGAAGCTGTCTAATTCCATGCCTGTTACACACAGAAATATGACGAATTAATTTTTTTTAAGATGCTTAGATTTTTTGGTTCATTTTATTCAAAGAGAATGGTGATCATTTCGAGGAAAGCTGTTTGTACCAATGGATGGAGATATTGTTTGGAACATTATTGACCACTTGAATAAGAAGTCGGTCACCTTCCCTAGCCACAATACGGGGCCCTGGAAATTTACCATTTACGGTAACCATGCTCTTGGTGTGGCATAATCGTGTCACTTTTTTCATTTGAATCTACAAATTAATGAATGCAGTATATATGCATTATAAATCACAAAATCTGTATGATGCATACTGATCCTATATCAAAATGAAAGATATATATATGGATATAATGCATACGTCAAATTTGTAGTGCCTGGTAATTCCTCCAGCTTGGGCTAGTGCACTCTCTGGGAAGATACAAACTGCGACCAACAAAATAAGAACCCCAAGGGACATTCTTGATGAAGAAATTGCTCCCATATCTGGCAGCTCACCCTTTCTCCACTATTACAATCTTCCGAAATCAGAGGAACTCAAAATATTTATTGTTGTTCCATTTGGGCGTCTTATGTTGCATATATATATACGGATGTTTGGTTGATTAGGTAACTGGGGAAGTAGCATAGTTTATTTGTTGAGGAAAGAGTGAAGTTGAGCGAGCTTCGAAGGTTATCTTTTGGTCAGGCCAATAGGTTGTTGGAGTACAACTTTAGAGTGGTGGCAAAGACAATCCAATGATACTTGTGACATTTGGCAAGTTAATTTAATTTCCCTTTGTCTCTCAAACGCTTTCGTTCCTCATGATGTATTTTGTCTTTCCCCTTTATAGTTTGACCCTGATTTCGACCTTTTTCTTTTTTCCTTATGTATTTTGTCATGCATTTCGTGAAAATTAATAGTCAAATCCAACATATTGAGAATTTGGTAGGAATTTTTTCATTTATTCATAAAAGTAGATAACTAATAAGTCATGGGTCACATTAATCCGTTTATTTATTCTTGGTCATGTCTATATGTAAATGACCACCAAATAAAGCTTAATTATTATTCAAATATTAATTAACAGAAGATAAAATTAAGGAATTAATTTGTTCTAAATGACAGCATGATTATATCTATATTCTCACATTAACGGGTTCAAAATATAATTAAATAGTTTTATCTGACTAAACAATACAATTTGATAAATGATCAATTAATCTAACGACATTGTCTCCATATTTATATGTATAAAGTTTAGAGTTTAATTAAATTTTAATAAATTTTTTACGTGTGCATATATAAATAAAAAATTGTATATACATATTAAGCATTTATTGTTATATGATATATGTGCTGGTATTAACTATAAAAGGAATTAGTTTTTTACATAACGTGCCCATAGTTCTTAGTGTGGAAGCAAATCAAAGGGTGCCCTGTCAAGCATTACTTCCAAGTTTGCAATTCTATAGCATATATAATTATTAGGGTTGCCAAGACTCGCGTCTTTTTCATGAACAGACAATGGCTGAATGGATTTCAGGTTTGTTTGGTAGCATGATGCCATCATTTCTATAGAGTAGATTCTGAAATAAGCGAAATTATCTGTGATATAATTGGTTGAATAATTTTTTGGCTATGAATCAAAGGGAACTCATGTTTTATTCTAATTGCTTTTTTCCTGCCTCGTTTTTTAATTATAAAGTGGTCACGGGTGCATTGAGGGGACTTTTTTCCTACAAAAGAAGGTTATAATTGACTTTAAATAATTTTTATCAAATTCAATTGAACTTGTTATTGATCTGTTTGTAAAATTGAAAGTTTATTATCTAACTATTTATTTATTCTTATTGAAGGGAATTTTTTTATGCGTATGCAAATATATTTGAAGTTATTTAAATTTGAACTCCAAACCTCAAATATTACACAATTGATTGATCGTTGACTCTTAAGTTATGTCCTCATCAATTAATCTATGTAGTCAGTAAAGTTTGAATTCCCCTTTTTCTTTTCTAGGAGCAGAGGTTTGGGTAGGCCAATTAAGGTTATAACAAGCTCAAATCCAGCCTACCCTACTTCACCTTGGACATGGTAATAATTTTGAATTCAAGTCAAATCCTAATTTTATTTTATTTGTGAGGATGAAAACAACGTTATAAGTGTGTAATTATAATTAGAAATATAATTTTTTTTATTTGTTTTTCATCACTTAATTGAGAGATCAGGGATTTAAATTAAGGCGTCATTAATAATTTTTTTTTTTTTGGGTGCATGGAGTCGTTAGTACTAATCGTACATATTGTGAATATTGACTTGGCCACTAACATTGAACTGATTGATTGATTAGACTTGCTAACAAGGCGCAAGTAAAATTCAATGTCAAAAATTAAATAGATTCATTTAATAAAATTGAATTTATTGAACTCATTTGACATTACAAAAGACTACTACAGAGTAGTCATCAGTTTGTACACAATTGAATCAACAAAAACCATAATTGAAGAAACAATTGAGTCAATGCTGCAAAACTCAGCTCATTTCTGCCAGGAAAACAAAGCAAGAAAAAAAATGGAAAAAATAAAAATAAAAATTCAGCTCCATTTTTGAGAAGAAATTAAAACTATCAGCATTTGGGTAGATCAGCTGGTGGAGGAAGAAGCTTTTGACTGGGAAGCTTTCCATCCAGCACAAGCCACGCCATCTTCAAACCCCAGCTCGTGTGAACCTCCAGATGACAATGCATGAACCATACACCTAATAGACACAACAATATTTGAGATAATTAATTTTGTTAAATTGAAAATTTTAATTTCGTCAAAGAATTAACCCAATGCTATTCAACCTGGATTATCAGCCAAAAACCGAATGGCAACCCATCCACCTGCGGGCACGCCAACAGTGTTCCTCTCGATCGGGTCAACAAGATTGAAGTTTTTCGGGTCTTTATTCGGGTCATAGTTGCCGAATCCTTGTCCCACGACGAAGAAATTAAATCCATGGAGATGAAGAGGATGGCTCTCGGCCCCAAGAATGCTAGTATCCTGCATGATGAACTCCACGCTAGTGTTGAAAGGCAAAACCATAAGTTTTGTCCCATTTCCCACCATAGTGTTGTTTGGGGGGTTTCCAGTGTAGTTAAACCAGTGCAGTGGATTGATTGGAAAATCCGGACTGTAAACCGCGCTGGATTGGCCTGTAAAATGGGCCTGGAGGAGAGCTGTTGTAGGTTGCACGAAGGATATATTACTGACAGATGCTGCAAATTTGGTGCCATTGGGACCCTGACAGGTTTTGTTTTGATCACACGGGCTTGTCCCCAGTCCCACTGTGAAGAAGAAATGTTTACCTGCCTTTCGAGGGACATTAGCAGGGAACTGAGGAGTGGCTATGCTGCGTAACTTTTTAGCAAAATTTGTGGCAAAGGAAGTGTCATTTAGAGCTGGAAGAATTGGTTTGTAAAGAGGGAGTTTTTTCATTGAGATGACAGAATGAAGAAATGGGGATTCATATTCTAAAATTCCAGCTACTGTGGAGTTGTCGAAAGTGGCTTGGCCTGTGACATAGGGTCTAGCAGTCATGAGGAAAGTGGCACCTGGGAAGTTTGGTTTTGTCCTAAGAAGAACATTTGTTGTCTGTCCAGGGGTGATGAGAATTGTCTCAGTTTCAAAGGGCTTCACATAAATTGCATCAGCATCTACCACTGTAAGGCTGTGGTTTGCAATGCTAAAGAAAAGCTCGTCATTCAGTGCAGCGTTGATTACACGAAGGAGATAAGTTTTTCCAGGCTTAACCTTCAGCTTGAAGGTATCTGTATCAAGAAATATATATTTAAAATATTAAACGAAAAAAAAAAGAAAAAGAAAAAGAAAAATGTAACTTCTGTACCTTTGGCGGAGCAATTGTACAGGGGCCCTGGAAGTCCATTAATGGTATAAGCATCTGAGACATTTGGGCCTCCCCCAGTCTGTAAAGCTTGGCTGATTATGGCTTCAGTATCAGCTTTGAACCATTCTCCTGCAAAACAACTTCACATAAGAACTTTCCTAAAAGGATGAATTTATGGATAAATAGGACGACTTACCAAATACGATGGGGACTTCCTTGTATGGCTTTTCGAAAGGGTAAGGCACATTTTTCTTTGGAAGGATAATTAGAGGCCCATAAAGAGTCGACCTCAGCCATGAAATATGTGCATGCCAGAAAAAGGTTCCCCGTTGGCCAACTACAGTGAAATTGTACACATAGCTCTGCCCAGTTTGTATGGGGCACTGAGTTATATATGCCGGCCCATCTGCCCAACCACTGCGAAGCTGCCTAATGCCATGCCTGTCAAACAAAATCTCATTATTAGTATCATCAATTTGATTCTTTCTCATAAATTTTAAATTGATCGTATATCAATGGAGAAAAAGAAGAAAGAAATGAGGGAAAAAAGTAGTTCTTTATACCAGTGGATAGAAATGTTGTTGGGGACATGGTTTGTGACTTTTATAAGTAGACGGTCACCCTCCCTTGCTACCACACGAGGGCCTGGAAATTGCCCATTTACGGTTACTATGCTTTTCGTGTGGCATAACCGTGTAACCTTTTGCATCTTGATCTGCAACAAATTGACGAGTAGTATTAGTGTGATATATATGGAAGGAGAAATGTAGAGAAATAAGTAAAACATTAATCTACTGCAACAAATATTAATACGAACATTGAACTCATAATGCCTGGTGATGGCTTGTGCATGCTGAGGAAGGAGGCACAATGCCATGAATGCCACAAAGAATCCCATGGAAACTAGTAATTGAGAAGCACCCATTTTTTCTTGTGTCTTTCTGAGGTCAAATGTGGAAAGGTTTTTAAAGGGTTGGACTATGATGAACCTCTTTTTTGTCTTGTGGTACTGTTGGAACAAAGCCACTGAGATTTTATAGATGTTGGAGGGGGTGTTTGGTTGATTAGGTGACGAAAACTGGAAAATTTAAAGAGTTGAAAAATGGAAAATCTTCAAAAAGGGAGAGGAAACAAAGTTGTATTTCTGGGACCAACTATTGTTGGAAAGCAACTTTAGAGTGCTGTCAAAGACAATCTAGTTCTGTTTTGACCCCTGTCGTCAAATCTTCTCTTATTCGTCATGCTAATTTCCATCTTAAAACTCTGAAAAATAGGTAGCATTTGTTTGAACTCTGTGAGATGAAATATATGTCCATAATTTCCTTATAAATATTAATTAATTGATTAATGAAGTTGATTAGCTGAATCAAGTCATTTTCAGAGTGATTGAATTTGTTTGTAAAGTGAGCCCTCAACAGATGAAGCTTCTCAACATGAGGATTATACTTTATGATAAAGCATAGGAAAATGTACACATGAAGAATTTTTATGGAGACAGAATATCAGATATACTACTATAAATAAAATACACACACATACATATATATAGATATCTGAAAATTATCGTTTTCATGAATGAGAAGTTAGTGAGGAACAACTGATAAGCTCAAGTTGGTGGCTGTGGAGCTGTCATCTTTGGGTTCTAAACATTTAAGCAACTAAGAAATTATAGTTTTTAATATAATTTTTAAGCACTTTGCTCCCAAGCAAGGAAATACAATATGTACATTAAATATTAATATTGTTGCTTCAGATATGCATGAGTTTCATGCAACTCAATGAAAGCAATTAAGGCTCAGAGAATCTGAATGTGCTGGTTTTACTGCCAATTGTCTATAGGAGTTCACTCTCTCTCAAGTCTTATCATTGTATGCAGTTTTAATCTAATATTTGGGATTTGTCAAGTTTTAACTCAGGACTTTATTTCGAACTTTTGATATAAGTTGAACTTATTCAAAAGTTACAATTCGAATGTCAAAATTGCCAAAGGTCCTCGGGGCATGATTGCCTGCAATTATGCTTAGGATTAACCTCTTCAAAATGTGTCAATGACTGATGAAGTTTGTCTGAGTTCTTTAGTCTCATAGTTACCAACATTCTTTCATGATTGTGTACAAGAAAAGACACCACAACTTTTATAGAATTATACAAAGCTTGCAATTTTTTATCCTTATTTGATGATCAAAAGAAAGATACACATTATTTTTTGTGAAAATTTTATTTATAGGCAGTTTTTATGGGATGTAGGTCTCCCAAAAAATAATAGAGGCGTGCAAATTTTTTCTTGAGTCGGACAAAAATTAGTCCTCGAACGCAAAAATTTTAATTAAAGAAAAGAAAAAAAGAAAAATTTGGTTCTATGTTCAATGTGCTCATCAATTGAACCTAACAATATATTAAATTCATAAAAAAATTGATAATACCTTAAAAAATGCACCTCATCATATACGATTATGCTCCATTCGTTTCCATACAAAATTGACTAAAAAGAATTACACTTGAAGTTATTTTCTTATCTCATAATTCTAGACATCTATAATCGCATTGAAAACAAATTTTCATTTTTATGCTAGTCAAATCAAAAGAGACACACGAAATACTGTTACTTATTAGCTTATAATAATTGGTCATGTGAGGGAAAATAGTTTACTGGGCCGGCCTTTCCACTACAGTCAATTGGGCTCAGAAACAAGTCGCCATTGGGTTCTTTCTCTATCCTGAATTTTAGGCGACGTTTTCATCAATTCCATTGCTCTTCAATCTCCGGGGGGAAAAATGCCCATATAAGAAGCCCACTATAGACATGATAAAATAATTATAAAGGAAAAATAATCATAAACATCATGTTTTAGTACAAAAACCAATGTTCCAACTACAACAGTGCCGCAGGTAAACTACGGTCGGTCATTAATGTTCCAACTACAACACTGCCGCAGGTCAACTACGGTCGGCCATTCATTGATATATGACAGTATGGTAACTCCTCCTATCATAAGTCCAATAAAATAAAAAAAGCCATGGACCGTTTATTTATTTCTCCATCAATCTCCACGGACAAAAAATAAATGCAATGTACAGAAAAGGGTTGGATTCAAAAGAATCATAAGATAACGAGGATGACCGGAAAGGACAATCGTCTTCCACTATTGCCCTTCATATTCAATTTTCTAATCAATGAACCGCCAACTCTTTCTTGCAACTTGTGGGCGACCGACCGCACGTGAAAATTAATGATAAGCACCAAATCTTTGCCCTGCCAAATCGCATCTCACTTGAGCAACTCCGATTCTTGATTTTTCAAGATCAAATTCCATCCAAATGTTTTGTTGATGATGATGCCCTATGATGTACGCCTCGATCGCCAACAGATCAGAGTTCCCAAATGTGAAGCAATGCACCGAATCACTTCCTCTGATCTCACCTTGGACCCGATACAGCAACCGCTCGCCCGACACTGTGATCTCGGCGCCCCGAAATACTAAACTCACCGAGGGCAATTGGGGTAAAGTGCTCGAGTTTAGAGGTACCCGGAAACACAAATCAAACGCACCTTGGAAGACGAAATTCGGATCCTCTAGAACCCGCAAAACAGTCGCGGTTTGGCTTATGAACTCATTTTTCAATGCTGTGTAGGCAGGCCCGAGAAGAAAGGTGAATTGGGTGCCCGAGTCTACCATGGTTTGACCCGCCCCAGTGTGATCAGGTTCAAATATGGACTTTGGTAATTGAAGTAATTTTTCCGAGACCTTAATGCCCTCAAGTTGGACGGTGTATGCCACCCTATCAAAGTAAGGCAAAGGGGTGGAAATTTGGATCAGAGGAGTGTAATTCAAAGGCAAAAGCCACGTAAAATTCGACTCGCCAAACAGTAGAATACCCGAAAAGTCTGAACCCGATATGCAGTAAGAAAATTTCTTGAAACCCATTTGAGAAATAAAAGAAAGAGACCCACGGTTCATTCCCATCAATCCGGTTGTCTTGGAATCCTCATCGGAGTTGCTACTAAAACCCGAATCCATGCACCCGAATATCGTACCCGGAAAATTTGACCCCGCACACGTGAAATTATCCATAGCTAAGTTTCCTTCTGAAGAAGAGGCGTCAGCATATGAGAGAATTGTATGGCAGAGATTCTTGGAGTCACATGAAGCGGGTATAGAGAAATCTTGGGTTTGAGTCGTGCATGTGGGCGAAGAACAAGCAATGGGAGTGTACGACAATGATTTGTTCGGGTTAAAAATGGGTCGGTCCATTCGGGTTGTGTTGCATTGCAGCCAGGAGAGCTCACTGCCTGTATCCAAGACCATGGTAACATTCTGTGGAGGCGTGCCTACAGCCAAAGAAACTGTGAGAGTGACATTGTGAGTGAAGGGCAGCTTGCTTGGAGCTGATGGGATTTCTTCGGTTTTCAGTGGCAAGACTAGAACTTTAGTCGCATTTGATTTGGATACTGCCAATGGTTCGGCTGAGGGACATAGGATTCCGGTTTGGAGTGTTATAAAGAAGGCAGAAAGAGAGAATAGAGTGTGGATCTTCATGATTTGAGTGAAGTACCTTTAGTGAAGTTAAGAGAATTTGTATCTAAATTAAGGGAGTTGAAGAAGCTGAGAAAAGATCTACCAGATGGAAGTGGAAATGTCAGTGAGATATGTTGTGAGTTTATGGGACAGAAGGGTGTGAGGAATCTTCGACTTTTGAGAAACAAAGGACACAAATGAAAAGATAAAGGAGGGTTGCGTTGCAAGAAACGGCACCGTCTTGGAGGTTTTTGAGGTTGACAAATGACCCAGTTTTACTTAATTAATCTTGTCTGGTTGGTTGGTTGGTTGCCTTTCGTAGTCTTCTTTGTTTTCTTTTGCCGGAAGGTCAATTGTTCCAATCTTGTTTAACTAATCTTTTATCAATAAAGATTGTCGAACCACGTAACATTGAGTTGATTAAACATTTAAAGAACCTTTTGAGATTAATTCTTGATCCGCCGTTGGAAGAAAATAATTCTTCTTTCTTCTGTTTAATGACCCAGTTCAAAACTAATGAAGTTGCTCCATTGTTTTTCTTTTTTATTTATACGATGTGAAAAAAAAAGATTTTTTTATTGTTCCTCACCAGACTTTAACGAGGTCGGCAGAACTTCATGGGAGGGATTAGACCAGACCACCAGTGGGGAAGCATTAAGTTCTTGAGACAACAAATGTCGGAGGGGAAGATATCTAAATTCACCTTTCAATTAGGTTTCTAAAACATGTCCTAAAGCTGAAAATATGCACCTAAAATGTTATTAAGTCAGAAAGACAGGATTCATGATCCGGAAGTGGATCATATCATATCCCACACCCCTGTCCGTTTTAGACATAACGGCAGAAAAACGCAAACAAAAAGAAAAAAGGAAAGAAAAGATAAAGTCAAGAAGGGGGAGGAAATGATTATTCTTTGGCTTTGGGGAAGTTTTAAAATTTTGAACTTTCTATTGCCTATATTTGATTACTGAGTCCAAGAATATGGATATTGGTGGATGAAATTGAAAACTAGCAACTGGGAGAAACAGGGCCTTGTGGTAATTGGAGGTTGACAGCAAATGGGGCAGAAACAGTTCACCAGTAGAATGTGGTACCGAAGGTGACTTTATTTGATACTTTAACTTGTTAAATATAAGAGCACGTGTGAGCACATGCTTTGTTGAACATTGAATGGGCAAAGAATTGCTGGCGGGGCCAATCAGGTGATAGGGAATCGAGACCGAGTCCATTTCTTCTAGGTTTCTTTTTTACACAACACATTTAAGTGAATTCGATATTAATAACCACAAATTAAAATATACCTCAGTATTATGAATGCTTATAGGAGTGTTTATAGATTCACGATCAATGAAATTGTCATATTAATAGAGAAAGTAGAACACATGATCTTTGAGAGGACATTTTCTTTGTTTTTATAGAATAAGAACGATGAGAAAGGAAAAGAACTGTTCATCATTTAAGCTTCATAAACAACCACTAAGAGCTGTAGAACAACCTTTCAAGCCCACTTGATGTTAAGAGTTTTGGTTTTATATGGTATGACTTATTTTACAAGAAATGAAGAACCATGACTATTCTATTAACCAGCCATACTTGTGACCGCTGCGTAAGTGCCAACAATGGCACAAAAAACTCCCACAACTATTATGATGGAGCAAATTGCGATCTGAGGATAAGGAAAGTTATAAGTCAGGATAAATTCTAACATTTGGTAGACAGTTATACAGAAAAAGGAAGTGGACAATAAAGTCTACCTGAAGTTTAGTTAGCCTCCCTTTGTCTATTTTCATATAGCATGCGCATGGTAATACTATAGACTGGTTGGTTGAGCAACAAGTTTAAATCCATAAAAACATGTTAGTTACAAGAGTAAAGTTGAAGATACAAATTTAAGAAGAGCAGGCTAGCTAGCTTACCACCAGCATCACAAGAAAGGATCCAATCAATGCCATAACCGATCCTGCATTTCAATTATTGATGGAACAGCTCAGCCAAAAAGGGAAGAAGTTTAATTTCATTGCAGTTGTAAGTATCAAATGGTTATTACATTTGGTAGAGATGCTTACCAAAGTATGGAACTGTCAATGCCACAATTAATGTTGAAATCACCAAACTTGTTCTGATGAAAATAGACACACCATGGGATGCAACCTGAGATGCCGGCAACAGTTCTTCTAGACCTAATGCGACAGGGGTAATGGTCAAGCCAAACTTTGTAAGAGGTGCTACAACCTGAAAACATCGTTCATAAATACTTAATATGCTGAATTGTCCAAACTTAGTGTGAAAGAACTGTAGTTTCTGACACTTTCCCATTCCATGGTACGAAAGATGTTTTTTGTTTCCCTTCTTACCACAGCCCATCCAGCAATATCAGAAGCGACAAAGTCATTGGGTAGATTCAATGTGAACTGAGGGTTTGTGGCTTCACCAAACATCAAAAAGCCACACACTGCTATGCCAGCATACAGTAAACCAGCAACTAAAAAGCTGCATCAGCATTAGAATTATGTTACTCTAAAATGCTTATCTCCTCAACAAGAATTCAAGTTTCTGGTAAAGAATGGGATTTATTAAAGTCAACAGTTACCTGATAACTAGAACAGAAGGGAACCGGGAAGGCTCCTTCATGGAGGAATAGATATTTGGGAACACGGAATGGCTACCATAGCAGAAGCTGTATATACCAATTGTGATAGGTAATTTTGTGAAGTTTAATGCTTTTCCACTTGGATGAAATCCAGCACCAGAAGCCACCCCAACCCATAACAAGCAGAGCCCTACAAGGGCCAGAGTCACTACTCCACCAACTGGAAAAATGAAAAATATAATAGAAATATAAAATGGGAGGTGTTCAATTAAAGTTAATGGTGAAAGGTAAAGGGTAAACTAATCATGGACCTGAAATGTATGAAAGCAAACTGAGATCTCTGGGCCAAACAGTTGGAAGAATAACAACGGTGGAGATAATGGCACAGATTTGATATGAGTTGAGATGAATACCAGCAACATGCATTTGAACGTTTGGGAAAGTATCAGAGAGGTTATCACTCATCATGATTAAGAATTCCACACATGAAGACTGCAACGAATAATTTTTAAGTTTTAGCTATTACAGCAAAGAGAAAAGGGAATCTATATATAATAAGTTAGTATCAGATGAGAAGTATACTGTATACATACATATAGCTCCACATACAGGATTGCCTGCAAATATCCAAATTCAATGGATTAGTAGCCAGATAACTCATCCCAATTAACAAAACTATTATTTCTTGGCTGCCCTCTATGCTTCGATTACACTTACAGCAATGCATATTCGACCAGTGAAACCAAAAGCAGCCTGTCCAATGTCTGGATAAGTTTGGAGTTGAGAGGAGCTTTCTAAACATCTCTTCAATAAAATCCCAGTATAGCAGGTGATGATTCCAAAGATGAAGAGAAGCAGGATACTGAGCCACCCTCCTTCTTTGAGTGCATAAGGAGTTGAAAGGATTCCTATGCCACACAGAGCATTTATGGCTGTGCTTAAAAGATGACAATGATTAGAATATGCATCACACAAATGGATAGTAAGTCAAATAATTTAAATTTAGATTCATCAAGTCTTTGCATGCTTTTGAAGATAATCACATGAGCAGTTCAATTATAGAATTTCCTAAATAAGCCATGCATCGCCAAGATTCATGATAGTAAATTACCATTAAGAACTGACTGGGCATACGAACACTGCCCAAGCTGTGGCAGTTCACTGGCTGAAGTCCTCAATTCCGAAGAGGTTGATAGCTTCACGGGAAGTGTTGAGGTGGGCACAACTTCTTTGTCGTCTAAGCTTGTAGATGATATGAGGGGCTTAAACAAAGAAGATCCAGCAGCCGATTCCTGTGATATTCTCTTGTCTGCTGAAATCAACGATGAGCTGCTCCTTAAGAAGCTAACCGACGAAGGTGTCACGCTTGTATACATGTCCATTGACTGCCTTTATAATTCGATAAAAGAGTTATCACAAAATTACTTCTAATCATGTTTACAAATATATTTTCCTAAACAGTGAACAATTAATGTATGTACTTCTATATGTGCTAACAGATAGGAGCATAAATTGAAATAAAGATAGTTATTAAATGTCAGTACCACATAAACACATTTCTGCTAGAATAGTTGTTAATTAATACGAACAAGAGAATTTTTGTTATAGCCATTTCTATAGATTCAATATACTCTACAAATAGAAAAATACGTCGAGTCTCGGACATTGGCAAGTAACGGGCAACATAGATATTCAAACAAGAAACATATAGCAATTCACATGGCATATAGTTATATTACTAAAACATTAAAACTATCCAAAACAAGAAACAAAACGATGAAACTAATCAAGTCCAAAAATTCAGAGGCTCCAAAATTGGGCAATGCAGTTTATACCTATAACTTTGAGGCCACAAGGGAACAGAATCATGATCGAGACAATCAAACGAAGGGTCACGATAGGGACCAGTGACATCAGATTCAGTATCGTCCTCGTTATCATGGCAAACCCTTTCAGCCTCATTTTCTTCATCATCTGTTTCAATTTCAATCGCCCTGTCGGGCCCAAATTCTTCTTCCAGCTGCTTCATCACTCTATTCTTATACGTAAAAAATATATATTTGCCTTCAAAATACCACCAAGAAATACATTTGATCGACCAAGATTTATGGATTCTTATATTCCACGCCCTTTTCTGCTTTCTGTTATATACCTCGGACGTTGGAAAGAAAAAAGTCAGAGACGGAATTTGGAAGGGAGTGGCGTTGAGATTACAATTTATTCGGGATTCAGGAGAAGGTTATGAGAAAAAGAAAGAAAAAAATTTGATAATTTTGTAAAAATAATTGGATCCCTGGAGATGGGATTCCAAGCTCACCGGTTTGCTACCATGATGCATCACCACCCGACTCGGGAGTAAATCATAAATCGTTTTCATTTAAATTTTACACATTGGAGAATTCTAGCCATCTATTGTAAATCCAATTGCTCAAGATGATTGTAAATCGGCCAAGATTATGTTGAATTTGATTTAAATCGTATTATATTATTTTGAAATAAAAGTTAAATGTATTCAACACCTAAATTGTAATTCTACTTATTAACTACATCAAATTACAAAGATTATTATATATATGTACAATTTAATTTTTAAAAAATTCACATAATAATGTAGTAAGATTTTCATCATCCCACATTTCTAAACTTGGCATATGTAAAGTTTTGTTCAATATATCTTATTTGAAACAACTATGAATATCTATCAAATATTGGTCAAATAATACTCCCAATTACAATTGTTAGCAATTTTTTATCTTCAAAACTCAGGAATTACTTGTTATTTTTCCATTTTTCTGAATGCATAAATGCCATTAATTAAAATAAAATTCATTCGGAAAGCTAATTAAATTGCTCATAAAATGCAGTACAAACTTGAGAGAGTAGATTATACAAATCAAAATGCAGTAACATACACGCCAAGTGTGTGAAATTCTAAGTTGAAATCTTAATAAATTTTTAATATGTGTATATATGTAAATTAAAAAAATATTATTAGTAATCACACATACAAATTTATTTCTATTTGTCAATTTGATTAAGCTTGCCCAGACCATTGCATCGGCACATATCTTGCCTTGGCACATTGATTAAGAGGATATTTTATAAAATGATAGATCTTATTTTTAAAATAAGTTATTAAAGTATTTGGATAAAATAAGATCTTGAAACTTATAAGATATTAATAATGATAATTTTGTAATTAAAATGATTAAAAATGAAGAAGTTTATTAAAATCTTCAAAATAAATTAGGGCCTTCTTACTTTTTTTTAAAAAATGTTACAAGCTCTTGATATCTTATTTTAGAATCTTATAATTTTTTTTTTAAATTACCAAATATTTTTTATCAACTTATAAGTTTTTAAACATCTTATAAGATGTTTTAAGAAGCTTATAAGTTCACCTACACATCCTCTAAATCGACCTAAATTTTCCCACAAATCATGCTCCGTCAAATTCTGGGCACCCAAACAAACCACGACTTTATTCCGTCAGTTCTCCTGTAAATCCACAACAGTATATATTGTATGAGAAAAGATTACCAAGAAATTTAAGTGAAGGGAATTTCCAGCAGGTCCTCGTTGCGTGAGGATAGGATAGGCCCATGGGGAAAGCAGTTCTTTGTCAATTCTTAGCTTAATGATGACAACAGTTACTACTGATTTTTCAGTCAAACTATCTGCAAATCCTCCAACCTCCACCTTTTTTGTTATCCATTTTCTTCAAGATTGATAATGTTTAGCGTCTAAAGTGCACACACCCGAAAAGTTGAGAATGCCCTTAATTTGTAGCGAACTACCCAAGTAAATTAGGATTCACAATTGTTTCTTCATCACTGTTTAAATTTGAAACCATTTTGAATATTATCAATTTTAATGATATTCAACTACAAATCTATGCCACGTATAAATTTACTATTCATATATGATGTATTATTAAAAATGGTGTGTATATATACTGTTTAAATTGAATTCGAACCATCATGAATATTATTAATTTTAATGATATTCAACTATGAAATTATATCACGTGGTTCCGTATAAGTTCACTATAAATAAGATCAACATGAAACCATAAATGACAAATTATTGTAAATGGTATATTATTATTTAATTTGAATTTGAAACCATTATGAATACTGTTAATTTTAATGACATCAAACTATAAAGTTGTGTCACGTGGCTCCATATATGTTCATCACAAATAAGATCAATTTGGAACCATAAATGATGTATTACTGTGAATGTTACATTACTAAGTCTAATTATTTTTTATTTCAACTCTTCATTATTCTGAAGGCATCATCAACTAATCTAATATATATTCTTGTAATCAAATTATTGAACTTAACATTTATGTGGATGGAGATCGAATTGGAATTCATTTCAAGATTGTCATCCCACCCCATTGTCCTGTTTTTTGATATTTATCCACATCTGATATTTTTTGTGTTTTTTATTGAAGGATGACATTTGTGGAGTATGAAATTAAGGTTGTGATTGCTTATGAGAATAGTTTGATGTTTTTTTGGTTTTAAAAATTTTGGAAATATTTTAGTGTTTAAGAGATATGGGTATGTGAGATGAGGTTGTGAATGGTTATGAAATAAAATCTAATAATTATAGCGACATGATGTGTTGATATGGTTTGAAATTGTAAATGGTTGTGATATTATTTTTAAGGTATGCTTGAGAAATTTATTTGAAATAATATAATTGTTGTATGAGATTTATTTTTTTGGGTTTGCATGGGATTTAAAATAAATTAACAATTTATAATAAAATTTTAATTTTAATAAATCTATTTTTTCCTTTAACTCTTACCAAAATATCATTTATGAATAAGTATATATTTTTTATTTGTTTGGTAGTAATAATATATTAAAAAAATAAAAAAAAACTATAGATACATTAAATTGAAAATATTTTTTTAAAATGTAAAAAAAACTTATTGTGTGTTAATAAATCATTATTTTAAAATTTATCTTTAAATAATTCCCCAAAAATTTATTTTAAAATCCCACATCCATTATGTCTCTAAAATCAAAAAACAAGAAAAAACTTATAGGCAATCGCAACCTAAAATTCCTTGCTCCAACTTCATTATTTTGTAAGAACATACAATATACCACTATAATTATAAGTTTCTGCTTTTTCCAAACTCTCTATCCCAACTTATTAAGAAATCAAAAATTGACAATAAGTTAGGTGTATTTCCACACAACATGCTCCATAGTTGTCTTTCAAAGAGTTTATTTTCCTGGTGTTAATGGTACTTTTCAATTTACTATCTGAAAGAGAACTTCGTGCATGTTTAAAATCTTTTGATCGAATTCCTGAGAATTTGTGGAGTTCAGAGAAAAGTGCAAGTAAGAAACAGAAAAAGTTCATTCTTTTAATTCATAAGCAGTACGTGTTTTTGTCTTTCAACGTGAAAAGACTATGTCGGATCGGCCGGGCCAAAATTTCCCTCATTTGCTATTATTCCTTGTCATCAATCTGTGAACTCGTGTTGATTAAATGTTGTGGAATGACCCAATGGGTTTTCAGAGATGGAACGGGCCTGTTTATTTCATAAAGCCCATTCTCCATCCCAACCTTGTGATATTCCACTCGGAGGCTGGTCCAGTCATCTTTTCGTTCTTGACTTCAGCCGGTCTTGTTAAAACTTTCATTTTCACGCTGCACAAGTTGAGAAGATTTTGGATTGTGGTTCTGTAATCTAGATTCTTCAAGTAAATTCGAGAAACCCTCCACAAATTTCCCCACCGAACTTATAAATATTACCTCAATTCGAGAGCTTCTCTTAATTTCTAGTACTTGAAAAGTTTCACTCTCGGCGCTATATCTTGGCTTCTTTCGTTCGACGTCAGTTTTTGCAATTTCTTGATTAAGTGAGAATGGCAAGGGAAGGTCCAAATTGGGAGGGCTTGCTTAAGTGGAGTCTCTCTCACGCTGATGGTACTGATGCTTCTCGTAATTTAAGGTGCAGTCCATATATATATATATATATATATATTTCTATTTCTATTTTCTGGTAAATATGTGAAAGAATTGTTTTTTTGTGTTGCTGTTGAAGTTTCTTTCTTGATTTCTAATTTTTTGATGAGTTGGTGTAAAAGCCGATTCATGGAACTATTGTTGTGATATTGATTGAAGCTGTGTCATCTCGCTGTTTTGGGGCTTGTGAATAATTGGTTCAAGAGAAAAAAAAGTTATGATTTTGGTGATTCTTTTGGTTTCAGTGAGGAGGATAGAAAATGGTTTATGGAGGCAATGCAAGCGCAGACAGTTGATGTTGTTAAACGAATGAAAGAGATAACACTTGTTATGCAAACCCCGGAGCAGGTTTTGGAGTCTCAGGGGGTAACTCCACAGGATATTGAAGGTATTTATAGATAAGAATTCTGGCGACTGACCTGCTGAGGGCTTTTGATTATTTGTTTTTATAGGATGATTGCATTCTTAGTTATTCTTTTCGTGCTTGCAGATATGTTGGATGAGCTACAAGAACATGTGGAGTCTATTGACATGGCTAATGGTTAGTTTCATACTTTTTATTTTCTGTTTATGGATTATTTGGGGCATGTTTTAGGGAAGAGTAATGACCCAGTGCATGGTTTATTTCCTCCCAAAAATATGTAATGGTGTCGTGGATATCTTTAGAAAAAGTAAATATGCCTGCACAGATATGGTTTCTAGCGGCATGTTTTCCATCCCCTTTCATGGAACTTCTTGCTGCTCTTGTTCTGTAAAAATGGTTATTATATTGGGTAATTGTTTTCCTTTATGCCATCTGATAATTAGCTTAGCTGCAGCCTATGCCTTGAAAAGTTCCTGCACTGAGTAACTTTCAGCTAACAGTCATAGTTTGTGTAAAACTTGGCATGTAACCAACAAAGTAAAATTTCTGTGAAGTGGGTTTCCAACTGCTGAACTGCCTCGCTTTTGTTTTGTGTGATTTCTTAGCTATTTGGTTGGTTGTGTTCTTTGCCAGATCTTCATTCCATTGGTGGCCTGGTTCCTCTTCTTGGCTACCTGAAGAATTCCCATGCTAACATTAGGGCAAAAGCTGCTGAAGTTGTTAGCACAATCGTCCAGAACAATCCCAAAAGTCAACAGTTGGTCATGGAAGCTAATGGTCTAGAACCACTTTTGTCTAATTTTACTTCAGATCCTGATGTTACAGTTCGTACAAAAGCACTTGGCGCAATCTCATGTAAGTGTCCCCTGAGGGATGCATTATCTACTCGTGATCAATGACGGGCATTCTGATTTTTTGTTTTGGCCACATTATATTTTCAGCTCTAATCAGGCAAAACAAACCTGGATTAGCTGCATTTCGCCTTGCTAATGGTTTTGCTGCTCTAAGAGATGCTTTAAGTTCGGAAAATGTGAGATTTCAAAGGTAACTATCCGAGCTTTGTAAAGATTCAATATAGTCATGACAAATATATGACTTGCTATTACATGTTTTCCCTGCATTCTCCAGCCTTTAATGGAAGAGGATTCATTTCATTTCAGAAAAAGTGTTGTGCTTCTAGCTATTAACTTTTCGCCTCTAATTTCTTGCATAATAAAGCTATAGAAATGAAGCTAAACTGCAATTTAACTTATTTAACCTGAAGCTAACTGCTGCTTGCCATGACCATTTCAACCCAGTTAATCTTATTTCTTATTTATTCACAGACAATACATTATTTGCAGGAAAGCCCTTAACTTAATCCATTATCTTCTTCACGAGAATCGAGCAGACTGTGGAGTTGTAACTGAGCTTGGATTCCCCCGCATTTTAATGCACCTTGTATCAAGTGAGGATGCAGATGTACGAGAAGCTGCACTTAGGGGCCTTCTTGAGCTAGCTCGAGACAGGTCAGGCACTCCCGATATTAGTTCAAGTGAAGAAGATGATAAACTGAAGCAAATTCTACAAGAAAGGATTAAAGGGATTAGTGAGATGTCTGCTGAAGATCTAGGAGCTGCCAGAGAGGAAAGACAGCTTGTGGATTCCCTTTGGAACACCTGCTATAATGAGCCATCTTCCCTCCGTGAAAATGGACTTCTTGTTCTAACTGGAGAAGATGCACCTCCTCCAGATGTTGCCAGTCAGCATTTTCAATCACCTCTCAGAGCTTGGGCTGCAAATAGAAATCCTGATAAAAAGCCAGATAATGAAAAGAAGGAAACACCATTATTGATAGGCCCGGGAACCCCAGCGGGCAATTCATCTTAATGCAGTTGTGGGAGCGGACGAGTATATATATGGCCGCTCGTTTTGATGTTATTTCTTTCGAAAATCTTTAGTGCGATTTTGTACGACCGTCATGATTTCATACTGAATACTTTGTAAGCTTGGAGTGTCAAATTAATATCTATTACTGAACTCTTTTATGCAAATTTGTGTGCTACAAAATATTAATGTGACTTTTTTCGACCACTTAGATTATTGTTCATAATGATGTCATGATTGCTTTTGGTACTTTGAAAATCACCTGTTGTTTCTTACTAGCTCAATGGTAGCATGAATGTGTCAAAAGATGGCAATTAAACTTCGAAATCCAGGCACAACAGTAGAATTATTAAAGATTTTCCCACTGAAGATTAATGAAGAAAGGTTATCAAAACCACCCTTTAAAAATGAGTTGGTCATTCAAGCTGCACTCATAGTACAATACTGTGATACTAGACTATGATGCTAGATTGTATCTTTTGCTCTAAACGAACGATGCATAAAAGCAACAGTGCCAGCCTCATTGTGGAGGGCAGAAAGTGATGAGATATCTTGTAGCCCTGCACTTGTTAAGGCTGGAAGAATCATCAAAGGCATAACTATAAGCCTTGGGACAAATTGCCTTGAACAGATGAGCAAAAATTGTGGGCTTGCAAGTTTTGGGATTTGAATACTCTCCCGTGCAGCAATATTTTGCTGATTGCATTGCTAAGCATGCACTTTTGCAGCCCACCACTCTTCCCCCTACTCTAACTTCCAATGCTGAAGGGCAGCATATGTTCAAATCAACATCACACGACGCCACACCACAGCCTATTCCTCCACCAACAGGCTTCATCGAGACAGGCAAGTTGAAGCCATCAACTAAACTCACATCATAAAAATGCAGTGGCGAAGTTGATGAGCCTAATGTCATTTCAACCACCGTTGCTGGTGGAGCACCTCCCAATCCGCGGCAGTGCAATAGGCCGGAGCAGTCTCCTGTGGCACATGAGCCCTTTCCATTTGCGTCGAAGTTGCAATATTGTCTCCCCCATATTCGGCCTGACCACTTCTCAGGCACATCAATGACTACTTCTTGACCACTGCTCAGAAGGAAGCCTCCATCTTCTGGGGTCTGCTGGCCGGCACCGCCAAGGATTCCTGGCCATATGCTCTCGTTGCAGTTGTTTACTAGTATAAGTTGATGTCCAATGCCATCTGCAAAACATTAGTTTAAAGAAAATCAGGTTTTTGATCAAGGAATGTGGAAAATGGAAATAAAAACTTAGCAGAAAAATGATGATGTACTTGTGCTGGGGAGAGACAGGAGTATGCAGCCTATAATGAAGAATACAAATGGGGAAATAAGCATTTTAACTTCAAGCATGAATTGAGTAGAAAAAAAATAACTAAACAGATTTCCAACTATGGTGCTGCTGGTGGATGGTTTGAGACATACACTACCGAATTTAAAGTAAAAAATCTCTTGTGGAGGCTACCCACACTTAGTGGCTCAGACGAATTTGGATATCTTTATTTTTTTCACTTTTTCTGTTCCACACACAAAAGGGCATATATACATTGCTTCTAACTAAGGATTACAACTTTCATCACAATATAATAGCTGAATGCATTATGCTTCTGAACTTTTGCATGTTGCATTGAGCATATATGTTTTTTTTTCTCTGTATGCATATATGATTTTTGAAACATCCATTTGACATGGCGAAAAGTGGGCCAAGATTTGAGCAAGATTTCTCCCATTCCTTTCTTGTAGTTTAAACAAAGTGCCAAAACTTATTTCATGTTAAAGGCCAATAAATACAGAACATCATAAAAGGAGAGGTGACAAATTTGGTTCATTAGTTGCTTCTATGATAAAATACTAAAAGCAATCTCCAAGATCATGCAAAAGGAAAAGAGGTATTTGAGGATCAAAGTTTTGGTCCCATATTTAATATCTTTTGGCTGCAAGATCTCACATATGATAGTAGTGGAAGAAAGTAACCTAATTTTATTCTCTTTTCAGGTTTTAACTCTGCATGTCTACCGCTGAATAATAAAAGCATATTTGCCATGTTTATCAAGAGGTATTTACAGTCAGAATGCAGATCGTAAGTTCTTGTGCTGCCCAAAACAAGCTTGATATGGGCCCTGGACTAACATGAAGAGTAATTTTTGGTTGTGGAGTCCAAACGTAGCCCAATTATACTATTTAATTTTTGGTCCACTAACATTTTTGAATCAGAAAGGGTGAGCCCAAAGCCCAGCTATAAATTAATGAAAATTTACTGATTAAAAAGGTGCTGGAGTTTGAAAAAAGAAAGATCAGAAAAAACAGAGGCAATTTTGATTCCCCAGCCAGCAACAATTCCTCTTTATTGCTTTCCTGATTCTCTTTGCTTCAACGCAGAAGAGAAAGTAAGGGAAAAAATTCAAGCACTATGATGAGGCTCGCAGCTAAAGTTTCGAGGTCCGTGAGGAATGGAATAGGCCCCTTCTTTCCACTTCTCAAACCACCACTCCTGCCACGACAAAAAGCGGTGGCGCCGCCACCCATCAAACACTTTTCTGCTAACAGCAGCACTTTCACAGCTAACCCGGTTGCGGTTGAAATGATAAAATACGCCACCTCTCTTGCTCGTGACCAAAAAACAGGTTTTGCCCCACGTAAATTGTTCATCGACGAAGTCTTCCAATTCCTAAATTTTTAGTTTTTCGTTTAGGGTCTTTTGCTTTTTTATTTTTTTAGTATTTATAATGAAAAAGATATGATTTTGACGGTGTTGGTTATGAATTTGTGTAAATATGGGATTGCAGAAGAATCATATGCACGAGGACTATTGGTATTGGAACAGTGCGAGGCCACTCAGCCTGATGATAATTCTAAGGGTTTGGTGGAACTTGCTCGTTCTACCTTACTGTTTGAAAGGTTCCTCTTTTACTATCACTCCTTCGCTGTTTCTTCTTGACATTTGATATGTGGTGGAGTTTATTTTTGTTTATTAATTTACCTTTCTTATTCAAGGAGATGTAAGATTGGTATTTTCAATTTTTTTTCCCCGCCGAACTAAATGTGATTTAGAGGGTCCCATGAGGCAGCCATTCAGAGACTAGGGAAACTTCAAGATTTAAGCTTGTCTTCTATTGCTATTAGAGGTAATAAATTTACCCTGTTTACTAATCTAGTCCCCACAAGAGAAAGTAATTACCTTTACCATTGTCATGGTAGTGAGATTTGTGTTTTGAGTTATGGGTTTTGTGTTGGGCTTCTGCAGTTGCTGCTTCGGAAGCTCTAGTGGGAGTTCATCTAGAAAATTACAAAGTAAGCCCAAGCAATACCCTATAAGAATTATCCCTAGCTTTAGCCTCTTTTCTCCCCCAACCACCACCCCACTCCCCCACCCCCAGCTTACAAAAAACAATGTTGTTGTAGTAGTGCTTTAGAAGTAGAATGTCCTGATGTTGTTCACTTTGTTAGGAGGATGCTGCATCAGCAGTAGCAGATTTGGCATTACAACTCCTAGGAACAATCAGACAAGAAATGGGTAATGGGGGTGGCTTTGAGGTTCTGGAGGTCCGCATTAGAGCACTAAAAGGTCTGATTGAGCTCATATGTGGTAATCTTGACTCGGGTAAGCATTATAGATGATAAGCTTTGTATGTCTTGTTGTGTTTTCTTCTATTCATGGTGTCTGAAATTCAGTAATTCTCTGCAGCACAGTCAATATTTGAGGGAGTTCGGGGAGAAAGATTTCTCATTGGTAAGGTTCTTAATTAATGAGAGACATCATATATACACTTGTCCTTCAATTTATTAATATTGTGATGTGTAGGCAATGCTGCCCTGTCTTACAGTGAATACCTTCATGGCATGGGGGAGTTTTCAACTGCGAAGGAGTTGTACCAGAAAGTAATTCAGGAGATGTCTGAAATCAAAGAATTTTGTGATCCCAGCAACCTTGGAGCTTGTAACATGACTCCTGAGGAAGTTGCAATTGGAGCTGCTTGTGCTTTAGGACAGCTTGAGGCTCATATGGGGTAATTCTATAGCTTGCCAATATCTTGTCTAGTCCTGATCCTTATGTCTTAATACGAGCTTCTCTTTCATAGGAATTTCAATGATGCAGAAGAGATACTAACTGCAGCATTGAAGAAAATGGAAGAACACTTTGGTATGCTACTTTCATGGTAATCCTGAATCAAAACATGGATGTGTATGAATTATATTGCATTATGGTGGCTTTACTGATATATGTAGGCCCTCATCATCCAAAGGTTGGTGTTGTTTTGACCTGCATTGCTCTCATGTATCGACTCAAAGCAATGGCAGAGCGATCAAGTTCCCTTCTAATTCAAGAGGTTCGAAAATTTACTTTAAGCTACCAATACATGTCTCAGTTATATACATCACCTTTTCTCATTGTCCTTCCGCTAAATAACTAGTGAAACCTGGGACAAACTCTGAATAAAAGATTCTTTACAGAAGTGTAGTTTTTGTTGGATTGTCCACTTAAATATTTTGGACATGGTTCCAGGCCTTCACCATTCCTTCCCTGCCCCCGATTTTCTTGGCAATTTTATCATTTGAGACCTGTGTTTCATCATTATTATATATCATCACATATCTGTGTGAGTATAATTTATTGAATGTTTCTGCTCGGTAAAAGTTTCATATATGGTTTGCAGGGCCTTTTCAGACGGGCAATCGACCTGCTTAAAGCTCCACCTTTGGAAGTTGATGGTAAGAATTAAGAAATCATATCTGATCTTTTAAGATTTCACACGAATGAAAGCTTAGGGGTGAAACTATAATGAGGTCATGTCTTTCGATTGTGCAGGTGCCAGTGAAAATGTTTGCAGAAAAGATATAATTGCACTTGCTAGAGGTATGTGTTAGCAGTTGGCTTATTTTGCTCACATATAGGTATTTTCTGATTCTTGCTAATTGCAGACTTTACTTATTTACATTTATGCTTTGATATTTTTGAATGTTTTTGAAGGTGGGTATGCAGAAACACTTCTTGTGCAACAGTCCAGAAAAGCAGAGGGTGAGAGATCGAGACACTGGGCAGAAACTGCTTGGGGGAACCGCTGGATGTCACTTGGGGAAGCACTCGAACTCTCAGAGTCTTCCCCTAAGGTGCCGGTTATAGATACTCGAATATGCAGGGCCATCTAGTTTCCTGTATAATAGATACATTGTTATCTTATCCCAGTTTAGTTCCTCTTAGCAAAGCTATACTCCATATGGCATAAGCTAATGCCACATATTTGTAATATTGCTTTTGTTCTTGTGGTAATTGAGGGCAGAAGGCCTTGAATTTGAGCTTTACTACAGTCTGAACTGAGAAGCAACTGCAGAGGCATCATATGATGAGTGTTAATCTAGGATCAAATGCTAACGCATCCATGATCTGATGGTACTATGTTTGTGGTACGAGCAACATAGGAATTACCATTTGTTTCTCAGCAGAACTTCATAAAATTATCATTGTCAATATCTAAGTGATCCTCCAAGATTCGTGCAACAACTTACTCCAAGAAATGGAGATCATTTATTGATCTGATTGATGACTAATTAGGTGCAGGGAAGCGGATAAGCCTGTGTAATAGACTAACAGTCTATTTTATTCCCACCATATAACAACACAATCAACATATTCATGAGAATTAATTTCAGTTCACAGCTAACCCACGTTCATCCAGTTCTTCCCTCTTCCTCTTTCTAGTTGGTCTCAAATCCACCCCCGTGGACGTCTTTAGTAATGGAACATCAACTGGACAATCATATAAATTGAACAATTCCTCCGTCAGTACAGTCACTGGACTGGAAGGGCCATGCCAAGAATTTCCACCGGCCAACATATTGTGATCTTCGGCCAATAGTTTTCCCATGATCCTTTGGCACTTGATCATATCATCCTATGGGAAAAAGTCCAATTATCTGTTAAAAATCATAGCGATAATCTTGAACATTTCATCATAAGACATTTGTAATCTTTTCACCTTCTGATCTTGGGGGATAACAGCGTCTAGATGTGCAAGTGAAGCATTATTTGATGGAAATGACTCTTCAAATGTGCATCTCACAGCAGAGACGGCTGTGACGCATGGCCGGAACACCAGGAATTTAGGATCTGAAGGGATTTTCAGTTCTTTATCAATAACATAAAAAACTTGTCCATAGGAAGATATCATTTCATATACGAATTACGGTACCTAAAAGAGCACCGAGAAGTAATTCAGCAACATGTTGAGTCAAATCATCAACAAGGGTTTTATTTAAGGCATCGATACTTTGTATCAGTAAGTCGATGTAAGAAAGTGGAGTTGTGGGATCCATCCTCCAGCCTAACTCCTTCAAAAGTGTCAATTCCATTCGCTGAATTAGGGTTGGAGCAAAGGAATGGTACTGATCCTCCATCTGCGAAGGAAAAAGTTGCTCATAAATAAGTTATTACCTGATTTTAATTCTTTATCCCAAATCATCCTGTGATCATACATATACCATAATGCTTTGCTTTGATGGGACAAAAAGAAACATAAACATGGAAATATTCAAGCAGTTACCTGGAATTCATGCAACAGCGGGGCAGTTGTTTCATTGAATTTGGCCGCCACTGATAAACACGCGATGGAGAGCAGTTCGAACATCCAGTTTTTCCATCCCTGCAAGTTTAAACAATCATTTATAGCAAGTGTCAGTTATCCTAATAACTGTAATAAAAATGATAAAAATTGTTAAACATGAGAGAAAGCATTAATTTCTTACTTGGCATTGATCAGTCAGTGAAATGAACCGATCCAGGTAATTCACAGCAATAAAAACAGTTCCAAGAGAGAGATTCATTCTCTTTTGAGACTACAAGAACGAAACTTTTATTAAAAATTTCTGCAAGAGAGAAAGAAAACTCTAGCTAGCCAAATGAAGAAACATACCTTAACAATTTCTGCAATCAGAGAAAGAAAACTCTAGCTAGCCATACGAAGAAACATACCTTAACGAGCCAATTAACAGCTCCAAACCTAGCATCATGGATCAAATCATTTGTCTCGACCAGCTTTAAGTACCCTGGTTCCGGCATGTACCTCGCCTCCTTGTCTAGGAAAACCCCAAAAGCTTCTTCACAATCTTGTTTTGTCCAAAAGAAAGAAGCAGCATCGTTTTCTTGCAGTTTAAGTGCGACATTAGGACTCATCAGCCAGACTTCATTGCATAATAGACTCTCCATCCTTGGACATATACAGTTAAAAGTATAAGTGTAAGTATACAATAATGTAATGCAGCAGAGCAGACAATGTCGGTCAGTTGTGAATGATCAAATAATGATTAGTTATTTTTTCATTGTACTTAGAACATGCATACAACGTATATGCGGATGGAGGAGAGGTTATATATATATATAGCTGGTGGGGGTGGTGGTGGGTGGAAGAAGGCGGTTGAGGGATAGGGTGCACGTGGGTTGGGCGTGGTGGAGTTGGATCATGAAATATAAAAAAGAGGACACGTCCCTCATGAAAAGGGGTAAATGCTGAGAAATAAGATATTTTTTGCCAGCAAAGGATTTTTGACTGCAGTAAGCTATTGCGTGATTGCACGGGGAATGCCCCCGTTCGTCGTTGTACTTTATTTCATGGTTTTTAGTGGGCCAAATAAGATGACATGTATTGCCTTTTGGCCCTTCATTATTTTTAGCATTTATTGTTACACGCGAGGGCCCACTTACTCGCCGCAAGGCTTGGTCAGAACTCAGAAGGGCATGTACTTTTTCAGTGGGAATTGATGGAACTTTGCATAAATTTCAGCTCTCTCAACCACTCGGCAAGTCTCTGGATAAATGCAGAAAAGTTCCCGGTGAAGTTCAGTTTGTTTTATCCCTTTTCAGTTTTTACCACAAGAAATTCAGAGGCAGCAGTTTTGTTTAGGTTCTTACGAGGTGGGCGTGGGACCCAACTTAGGTTTATGATTTGAAGGGTACAATGATCAAAATAAAATTTGATTTTTAAATCAAACTTCCAACATGCAACTGAAGATGGAAATTACATTCTTCCGTTTATTTTCCAATTTCCAATTCGCAAACAAACAAACAAACAATTATATTTCCCAACTCTATTCTTTAAAATATATAATTTATTCTCAAAAAATTCTTATTATTTTCAACTTTACATCATTTTCAAGGCACTACATATTCTTTTATCATTATAAATATATATGCATACTATCACTCACACAATCTATATATACACTTATATAAATAATTTTAAATTACTCACTTCACCCCATAAACCTAACAAAAAGTCATTCACGTGACATTGTGTCCTTCTCAAAATACAAATAAACAAATCAATTTCTAATTTAAAGTACCTAACATCATTTACCTTCATGATTCTAATTTAATATTTAGAGCGTTTGACGAATTCTGATCAGAGGATAAAAGAAATTGTATTGAGTTTATTTCATTTTCTTTTTTTGTTTTGTTAAAATGTGTTTGGATTAATAAGTTATACAGTTCGATTAATTAAACCCACAAGCTGATTTGATATTTCAATTTGAAAAAATGAGACATTTAGTTTACTTATTTTGAAGTGTAAATCAAAATAATTTCGACCCATATCCACATCAACTCGGATCCTGGACAACCTTAATCGACAGCAAAGATTTTTCTTTTCTGGAGTGCATCTAATTGAGGATTCTTGACAGACAATATTTCAAGACCCACAGCATTGTGGCACAAATAAAAAACATAGGAGAATACCCGTTATAAAAAAGAAAGGAAGGATGCAAGTAAATATGGTAAGATACAAGAACCAACATTTTAGTTATGACCCAATTGGACTAAAGGGGTGGTAATTTGCGTGGGTCGAATGGGTTTGGATTGGGTTAAAATAGGGGTATAATACTAATATTCTTAATTTGAATCTAACCCAACATAATGACAACCTGAAAGTGTTTAACCTTAATCCAACATGATTCTTATCAAGTTAGGTTCTGGTTAACTTGATTTTTATTAGATCAACCTACCAACTCAAACTTTCCTAGTCCAATAGGCCAACTTGATTTAAAATAATTATTTTGAATATTTATTTTAATTTTTAGAATTTTTTTAATATTTTTATTTTTTAATTTTATCTATTTGTAGTTATTAATAAATTAAAATAGGAGTATGGAGTTATCATCAGAATTCCCCAAGAGCAACTTTTTTAAAAAAAATTCATTAAACCACATAATATATTAATTTTTTAAGACTTCTTTTCACTTTCATTTTCTAGTATCTATTGACATTATAAGAATATTGAAATAAAAAAATATCTTTTTTAAAAAAAATAACATAATTTTTCAAGTTTTACTCACCCACTCTCTTTAATTTTTGTAGTTTTTGTGTCAATCAAATTATCTCTTTTAACTTCTTAAAATGACATATTTTTTAACTTTATATTAATTCAATTAAACAAATATAAATTAATAAAAATATATCATCAAGCAAATAAGTAAAAAAGTAATTTAATTATTCGTATAATTCATTATAAAAACTTGCCTAAGTCTTCTGAAATTTTTATATTCTCTCAACAACAAGAATTCCTATCTATCTATATATGCAAAATCTTTCATTGCATATGGCATAAGAAAAACTACTTGGTCAATCGAGTAGTCGAAATAGTTATTTGTCAACCCTTTAGAGAACAATTTTTATGTTTACTCGGATATCCGAAAACAACCTTTAGAAGCAATCAAAAATTATAATTATCCATGCTATATATTTGTGAAAATAAATAAGATCAATAAATGGCTAAATAATAATTTTAATATTATTAAAATTCAAAATTTCAAGCTTTATTTTGTTATTTTGTATTTTTACTTCTAAAAAAATTTCAATTTCATTTGTTTAATTTGGGTTGATCAAGTTGGTTCAAGCGCATTCAAATTATCATGTAACCCAAAGTCAAATTTTGAATTGTTCGTGCAACATGAAATTCAACCCAACTCAATCCATTTTTTTCAGGTTCTTATTCATGTTAACCTTGTTTGACCCCAATCCAAAATAGATTGACTCAAACCCAATTTTTTAATGTCAACCTCGCATCAAGTTATCATGTCGTGTTAAAGATTACCTCTTAAAGCAATTAGCGAGTCTGTTTACAGATGCATAGACTATTGACTCGCTAGCAGAATCCTTATAACTGCTCGTGGCTATTCCGCAAGCTAGCCAAGTCATATATTTACTTTGACATCACTGATTTTAGCGAAAAAATTATCGAACATGGCACAACCCACTGGCTATGCACTTCCAACATTTCCCAGATTCCATGAGATTGTGAAAAGAACTCTGGCAACTTAATACCATACATAATCTTGGCTGATCATTGAAAAAGTACCTACAGGGCTCACAACAAGATAGCACTGATACCTACCATCTTTAGCAACGGACAGTTCTATTTATTGCAACTCATAAGTGGAGAAACTGGATCCTGATCTTCCATCGTTGGTAGACTTTAATTCCAACTTCTGGAAAGGGCTGCAACATAATTTGACTGTCACATCAATTGCTTATTGTATCAAGAGAGTAGAGATAAACGATGCACAAGGCAACTCAGTCATTGCAAATGAGCATAAAAAATTATCATAAACTAATTCAGGGAAACTTTGAAGATAAGTAAGAACTTATGCAGAAACAGATAGGTAAATCGAGTATACCTGCTGTTAGGATCGTAATAGAAGCCATTAATGGAGCCATCACTACAAGAGAAGCAAACATAGTAAAAGCCAGCAATTGTAAGACCACAGTCAGTCCCAACGTTCACAAAGTATTGCTCTTTCCACCTCTGTAAAATCAAATTAGAACACACAATTCATACAAAGATAAGATGAACTTTTACTATGGGAAGGGTATAATCTCGGGCATCACCATAAATATATAAGGATAGTTACTCAAGTCCAGAGATTTCCCTCCATCGGCTTCCACTTGGCTCTGGAAAGGATAAAATAGTTAAGATCATGTAAATATTAACCACGGAGAGTGCTGGTAATACTCACCTGTAGGGGTGAGAAGGATGGGAACTTTGTCCAGTGCTTTATGTCATCTTCTGTCCTGCTCATAATTTCCAAGAAAATTACACTTGTATAATCATATTTTATTACAATAAATGTCACTTTCTGTTTGTAACCCTTTAACATTTTTTTCTATGCTGCAAATTAGAAGGGCTTAAATAAAACATACGTTGCTCCCCACTTCCCAGTGAAGAAAGTATAATTCTTGGTGTCAACGATTTCTCCTTCCCAGAAAGTAACAACCTAGCATGAAGATCAAACAAAATAAAAGGAAAAATTACAGGGGTTCAGACCTTTCAGCTGGATGATCTTATTTTAGAACAGAAGAACCATAATTGCATGATAAATTAGCAGGCTACTGAGATGAGTTTTTGGTGTCAATTTCAGTCTTACCATCTAAAGAAAAAAAAATGCTGATTGGAGTGAAGAGTTCTTACTGGTGTATCTGCCATGGGAACGTTCAGAGCTTCCATTGTGCCACATAAGTACCCATGATCAAGATCACAACCTTGGATCCGTACATTTACTCTCCACGCTTCATCTTTCTGAAGACTTGAAACATTTTGAGTCCCCGAGAAAGCCTGTAATGAAGCACGTGGTCTGAGCGGAAGATGGCAAATACTCCTAAGGGAAATAGGAATACTGATTCACCGAAACAGAGTTGCTCCAGGCTTATTTATTTCATGCACTTGACAGAGCTGGGTGAAGCAAATTTATCCTCAACTACGAAATCATGATCACTTAACAATATTGCCAGAGTCTCAACTCTTGCATGCCGTGCTCCCTAATTCTCAACTCAAAAGTGTGCCAAATCTATCAAATTTCAGTTATCACAATTTAGTTAACAACATCATCATATAAAAACCACAAAAATAGGCCATTTATTTCTAATTTTTTTAATGAATCTGTCGCTATGCCACTATTATTCCAACATTTTTCGAAATGATTCCTGACTAATTCCAATCACCAACTACAGATAATCAGAGTATTCCAAGTCCCTAACATGCCAAAATGTTGATGGAATTTACAAAAGTTTGTGGTCAGTAGCCAACTGATACTTCTTCAACGCCAAAAAAGACCAAATGATAAAAAACAAATAAAAATATGCACATGCTGATACGTAAACAATATACAATAACGGGGGTAGAAATTACCTGTCCAACACTCAAAAGAGTACAAGCCGGAGGTAAAGTGTTTCCAGGGATTGTACCTTCAAAGTGATAGTAAATCTCATTGCCGATTGTCATATGAACAATAATTTACATATAGTCCTAATTGCATATCAACGTTGGAAAAAACAAAAGGCGAAAAGCCAACCAAGAATTCAATAGTCACTCAATAGGGGTCTACTTCATTTGGGTGTTATTTTCAGCGTTCAATATTCTGATTTTCCCTTGAAACAAAAACTTCAATCCCATAAACTCGGGAAATTTTTGTACAGATACTTAAAAAAGAAAAGAAAATGAAAACCCAGATCGTAATTGCTTCATAAGCCGGAAACAAGATAAACAAAATTTTCAATTCACAATGAAAAGCTGCGGTCAAACAAAGCTAGAGAAAAGAGTACCGCATGAACAAAGTCAAATATCGTAAAGAAAATAAGAAAATTGAATACCTGAGACTTGGGAAGGAGAAGAAGTTTCCACTACTCTTACCGGCATTTTCTAACTCGATCGAATGGTTGAATTCCTTGAAACTCGACAATAGGGTTTGAACCCCTGTTCAGTTTTCCCCCGTTTAATCAGGGGTAGGCGGGTCTTGTAAGCAGATAACGCGACTTTTGATCTGTGAAAGCGATCTGTGACAGCATAAGTACGTTTTCTTTGTTGGGAAGTCCCAATGACGACTTTGGTTCAAATAGGCGCAGCGAGCCAGCGACCTAGGAGCGTCTCTGGGGCAGGGACGGGGGGAGGGATAGTCCCTGGCCACGCCCTGCTCCGTCCTCGACGTGGGTACGTGTCCCAACTTCTAGGTGGGGGGACAGATAATCTTGAGTATCCATAAATTTGATTTATAAACTTATCAAATTAATAAAACATTTTTAAAATAAAAAATATATATTAAATTTTTTCAATAATATAAATTACTTTCAAAGTTAAAAAAATTGTCAAGCATAAATACGTAATACATAATATTTAATTATATTTTATAATAAAATATTAAAAAATAAATAATACATAAATATAAATTTCAAAAAACAGTACAATAATTTGTCAATTTCTCCAAAGAGGTGGAGGTGTTGCGGATGCTAAAAGAACGGAATGCAAATGATGAAATAA
Source organism: Jacaranda copaia (assembly GCA_014898725.1). Lineage (NCBI taxonomy): Eukaryota > Viridiplantae > Streptophyta > Magnoliopsida > Lamiales > Bignoniaceae > Jacaranda > Jacaranda copaia. Next base: position 119,995 of record JACGDI010005756.1, read on the forward strand.
AATAAATAAAAATAATGTTTGACAGACATATATATAAAAGAAAATAATAATAATTTAATTATTTAAATGAATAATTAATACACGCGGGGACCCGTTCCTGCCCCATTTAGCATTTTGGGACTAAATTGTTCCTGTCCTCGTCCTATCCCTGCAAGGAGAAAATTCTCTCCAAATCCGTTTTATCGCAAGAAATTTTCTACGAGTACTCACGGAAACGGATAATTTTGTCATCTCTACAGTGACTGCACAATGACACGAGTTCTAGAATTATTAATTGAAACAGCTAATACTTAATCAAACTATTTATTTTTATCGTTTAATTTATAGAGAAAATAAGTCATCACAACAAAAGACAACTGCACTTATTAATACTTTCAATTTTGAACTTCCTCTTGCAACACCCTGAACCTGAAATTACATAAACATGGAAAATATTTGAATAAAAGTGTTGATATTTTTGAGTGAACTTTTCCAATGATCAAATTAGTTTTCGTTTTCATTTATAAAAAGTAATTATAAGCCAATTATGGTCATGTTTGCTATAGAGTAAAAAATTATATATAAGAGTATTTTAATTTTTGCATCTCACTTATTAAACATGGATGATTGATCTTATTCATAAAAAATCATGATCTTATTTTTTCTCGAGATCCTCTGGTACTCATGATTGTTTAGTTTAGGAGAGCCAAACAATATCTTTTTGGATGCCTAAAACATTCCCAATTCACCATTTTTCTCAAAAATATTTATTTAGTTCCATTAGTTTGTTCTAACAGTTAAATATTTTAAT
>JACGDI010005756.1:123354-134452 GCA_014898725.1 Jacaranda copaia
TTTTATACTTCATTCAAATTATAATATTATTTTTTCAAATAATCATACATCACGTTATTAATTTAAATTAAAAAATATATAATTTTTAATACAAAAATATCAAATATCCAAATACATCTCATTTTTACACAAATATAAATTTATAATTTTAAACAATACATTTAAATATAACTCATTTTCAATTTTTTTTTAATTAATTTTTTACTATACATTTTCAAGTGAAAATAAAACTAAACGGCCCCAGGGTTTTAAACCAATTTTGGGGTTTCAAGGAAATTCAACCGTTCGATCGAGTTAAGAGATGCCGGTGAGAGTAGTGGAAACGTTGTCACCTTCCCAAGTCTCAGGCACTGTTTAAAAAATCGGATCTAACCGGCCGGTCGAACAGTCAATCAACTAGTGATCCGGTCCGATTTTCTCAAAAAATAAAAAAAAATGAAAAAAAAGTTTTATTTTGTAAAAACTGTTCAGACCGGCCGATCGGACCATTGAACAGTACCAATTTTTTTATTTAATTTTTAATAAAATTATTTTTTTAATTTTTTTTTGGGTTTAAATATAAAGTTTGAAGGTTAAGATATACTTCACAAGTTATCTAAAAGTAAAAAATAAGCATTAATTTAGAGTTTAGAATTTAAAATTAACTTATATACTCTCAATTTTAAACTTTAGATCTGATATATTTAAATTATTACGATAATTTATAATATAAATAGTGAAATTTGAATTGTAATATTGAATAATATCCTTTAAGCTCTTTATATTTTATATTTTGAAATTTTATTAATTTTTAACTAATACATATAATATAAATATATATATTTTATAATTATGACGTTACGATGATTTAATTACGGTCCGACCGACGATTGAACTAATGAACCTTGAACCGATAAATTTTCTAATTCAATGAACGATCCGATTTTTTGAACCCTGGTATCATGTATTCAATTTTCTTATTTTCTTTATGATATCTTCGTCCGATTTAGCTTTTTTGGGTATGCAGCTTTCATTTTGAATTGAAATTTTTTGTTATATGGAAAGTTGGAATTTTGGCAATTGCCTGTGCAATTACGATCTGGGTTTTCATGCTATTTTTTTTTTTCAAACACACACACACACATTGAAGTTTGTGTTTCGGGGGAAAATATTGAAGTTTGTGTTTCGTGGGAAAATATATAACACCCAAGTGTAAGTAGGCCCCTAATTCTGCAGCTATTGAATTCTTTGTTGGCTTTTGGCCTTCTTTTTCAATGTTTATATGCAATTAGGGACATATGTAAATATTACCAACGTTTTTTCCCACTTTTAGTTGTTTGTTGGAGGTTTGATTTAAAAATCAATTTTTCTTTGGGTCATTGTATCCTTTAAATCATTAAACCCAAGCTGGGTCCCATGCCCATCCTCGTAAAGACCTGAACTAAACAAAAGTGCTGCCTCTGAATTTCTTGTGCTAAAAAGGGATAAAACAAACTGAACTTCACCGCGAACTTTTCTGTATTGATCCAGAGACGTGCCCGAGGGAGTGGTTGAGAAGCCGAAAATTATGCAAAGTTCCATCAATTCCCACTGAAAAAGTACATGCCCTTCTGAGTTCTGACCTGACTAAGCCTTACAGTGAGTGAGTGAGTGGGCCCTCGCGTGAAACAATAGCTGGTAAAAATATCCCCCATTGGCCCAATTTTAATGAAGGGCCAAAAGCAAATACATGTTAGACCCTATTCTTTTGCATTTTGACCATTTTTCAGAAGAAGCTTTGGAAGAATAAATTTTTGAGAGAAAATTTAGAGGATATATCAAATTTTTTTTTAAAAAAAATATAGAAAATTATTTAAGAATGAATTGTTTAATTATGTTTTGGAAAAAAGATAAATTTTACTATAAATATTAAATTAATTATTTTTTTGTTAGGTTTGTAGGGTGAAAGTGATTTTTTTTATGTATTATATGTATGTATATTTATTGTGATTGGATGATGATAATGTGTGTGCATGTATATATATTTGTAATGATTGAAATATGAGTTTAATTAATTTGATTGGTTATTTATTTTGAAATTTATATTTTTATAAATTTAACAGTAGTAAATTATTTGGAATGAAATATATATTAATAAATATTAATTATTCATGAAATCATAATTATAAAAAAATAACTTATATCATAATTGCTAATATCGACTTATAAAAAAATTTAACTACTGTACATTAATTATAAATTTATTATTATTTATTAATTAAAATTATTTAACTATTTATTACTTACGGTTTATGTATAAACAAAATCTAGTTATTTATTTAAATAAATTTTTTTTAATAATTTATATTATATAAAATTACATCATCTTAATTATTTATTAAATAAATAAACATAATAATTAATTATATGTAAACTATGACACATAATTAATATATACTAACAAGTTATTTAAATAAATATATTATTAATTTAATAAGGTATTTAATTACTTTAACTTATTATTTAATTAATACATTATTTAGTAAATATATACTTAGTAATAATCAAATAATTTTACATAAATTTAAATTAATTAATTCTCTCAATAATTACTATAAGCATATTAATATTAATTTATTTTAGTATATCAAATTAAAGCATCTTAAGTTATTTATTAAATGAATAACTATAATATTTCATTAATACATTAAATATTAAATATAACTAATATATTATTTAATTAATAAGTAAATTTAATTAATTTAATATATTATTCAATAAATGAATTATTTAATAATAACATAAATGATATTTAATTAAATTTAATTTATTTTTTTGATAATTAATTTAATTAAATTTGTAAACATAAATTTAAAAAAAATTAATTAGTAAAATTTTAATATTTTCATATATGTAAATATATATAGATATGGATGAGCAAAGTGAGAGAGTATAAATGAATAAGTGATGTGATGTGTAAAGTGAGAAAATGAGAGGATAGATTTAATTTTTAGATATAGGGATTTTTGGATGAATTGAGAGGATTTTTTGGAGATAATATTTGAGGCAACGATTACCTGTGGAACAAAATCCTGTTTTTTCCTCCTAAAAAACATGAGGCATGACTAGGGTTGAGTTTGGATGTGTGTTTATGGGGTCAATCTTAAAGACACCAAGTCAAACTCCTTGAGAGTCAAGTTCTTAGGCGCACAGTACCTTTCTTGTCACGTCCCAAAATAGAACCATATGGTCTAGTCTCGAGTCGTGAAACTCAATCTCAAATGCATAAGTCGCCAATCAAATATTGATCATAAATAAAATTTCATATATTTCTAGTAGCCAAATAAATCTCAAATATAGAAAAACTCAAAATATCTAATCCTTTATCTTCACTTAAAAATTCATGAAAGTGACTAATAAGCTAATGCCGTAACGAACTAAAACTACCCTAGAATACCTAAAATAATACTTCCATCCCAATTCTTGTCAAAAGATGGATCTACCTCTTCACTAGGGCTATGATCTACGTCTGCCAGAAGAAAGTTAAGGAAAAAAATGAGTGTGAGTAAAAGGCTTAGTAAATGCCAAGTGTGTGCGAAGTGAGTTATTGAATTTAAAATTATTTGTACAATGAAAATATTCGAGAAATATAAGTAGAATTCATAAAACGGTCTAACAGTAACAGTCAATAAGTTTATAAACAAACAAGTAGTAACCAGTTAAAATTTTATTAAACAATTTCCTAAACTATCAATTTAAATACGATGATCAGTCAGTTTTGTTATAGTCAGTCAACCTTATGACTCCCATCGTAACAATCCCTTATCATTCCAGGCAAGGTGCGATCTTATCAAAATAGTGCCCGAGTGTCCCCGGGAATTCCTACGACCCACCTCACCACAAATGGCTTCTATTGTGCATTGGGGGGGATTAGGCTATGGGGGCTTGGGGTTCAACTAGCTAGCCCGTTGCTGCCTAATGAAGTCTCTCACACACCCAGATCAAGTTGAATCCAACTAACAATAACAGTAGCAGTAATAGTAACAGTAATTAGTTGATCATCGAATTTTATTACTAGTCTAGAAGCACTAAAAATCATAAAATACAGGTTTTCATGTGTCGTGAAACAAAATAAATTATTTTTGTGCGCAATGAAATACAATTATAGTGCAGTATAAGTTGAAAATAAGTCATGAGCAAAATTATACAATAGCATATATCCTTTTGGATTTTGAAACATAATAATATATAGTATTTAAAAGTTTAGGCACTTACCTTCATGATCAATTCTATAAGTCAATTACCTATCTCAAAATCAATCGATTCAAATGTTGAGTTATCTAATTCATTTAATAAATAAATCAATCACCAATTTAACTGATTAACAAGACAAAATTTACTTAGAACTGGCCTAATACATATATACTCATAAAACTTATCAAGAATTTATCCTTTTCATACGTACTTTTTGATTCACTCATAACACTCTTTCTAAATATGCGATTGACTCTATTCTTATGGTATTACAACGATAAGAAAGAGTACTAAAACTATTATGTTAATGATGCAGTTAAATTGGCTAATATGAGAGAGAAAATCAAGTTCAAAAGGCAGCAGTGGTGCGAAAGCAGTTTTCCAACTTTTAGGAAATTTTTTGATGTGGCACTTGATTGTATCTAAGCTATAACTTTTATTATAGGCCTCGGATGAAGGTGATTCAAAATCATGTGAGAACCTAGCATATAGATCTACAATTCATATGTTGACTTATTGTCCAATTAAATTGGAATCGAGTAGTTAATGTTGTCACAATATTCTGTTCCTGGAAAATCAAAGTCATGTATTTTCTATATTGCCACACCGTAGTACTTTTAGCCATAACTTTTTCCCTATGGATTGGATTAAAGTGATTTAAATGTTTATAAAAACCTAAGATATAAATCTTCAGTTCTTATGTTGACCATATTTCCATATTCAATCGAAATCAAGTAGTAAAGGTATCAAAATGTTTTGTTCTAGGAAAATTGAAGTCTTGTATTTCCAGAGTTGACACATCTTAGTATTTTGATCATAACTTTCTCTACATAAATTGGATTGAGGTGATTTATGCAACTGTAGAAACCTAAGAGATGGATATACAACTAATAATTTGACCATATTTTCCAATTAAATCTGAATAGAATAGTAAAAGTCATCACAATATTCTGTTATAGGAAAATTAAAGTCCTGTATTTTTACATTGCCACACTATAGTATTTTTGTCATATCTAACTCTCTATACATCAAATTAAAGTGATTCTGAAGGCTGTAAAAACCTAAGAGACATATATTCAGTTCTCATTTTGATCATGTTTCCAAATTAAATAAAAGATGTCCCAATATTCTGTTCTAGGAAAATCGGAGCCCTGTATTTTTTGTCTTGCCACATCTTTGTATTTTAGTCATAATTTTCTCCATATATATCGAATTGAATTGATTCATGCGGAAATAGAAACCTAAGAAACAGATTTAAAATTCCTATATTGATTATTTTGCTTAATTCAATTGGGAAGTAGTAGTAAAGGCATTCAAATTTAAATTGTAGTGAGGTATGAACTATATTTTTGGAATAATAATTTATATATAATATATAGATAATATTAAATTATCTATTGATCGAATAGTGAGAATTAATATTATACAAACACACATTGTAGATACTTTATATTTTGGAGAGTATAAGTTATAGTTCTACTTGAATTAATATTATATTAATACAAGGAGTTGAATTAATGAATTCTGAGAATTAACGAAAGAGATACTAAAATTATAATGGGATTATCTTATTCTTAGAAGGTAATTGATTAGAGTCCTACTTGAACTAAACCACTTCTTTCACATAAATATAGTCCCTAGAAAACAAAACTCTAATTACATCTAATAGTAAATGAAATAAAAATAAAGTATATTAATCGATTAAATACAAAGTAAATTTTTGGGACATTACATTTCTCTTTCCTTGTCTTGTTTTCTATCTTCACACTAAACCAAAAAACCAAACTCAAATTTTACAATCAAATTTTTATACAAAGTACAATATAAAAAAGTAATAGATTTTATAAATTAGTTTGGAGAACTTACGTAATTAACAAAATTTGTTTGGGATAAAATTTTAAAAAAATATACCATCCAAGGAAAAAAGAAATAATTATGCAATTTAGTAAATTTATAATTTTATATATTATTTTTTTTTTCAAAATATTATAAATCTGAATCAAACCCAAAAATTAAAACCCATAATAAAAACCAAATTTTGCTGAATTATTTGCCAATAATTAACACTATCATTTTAAACGAAATGTAAATTTATTATCTTAAAAGAAATAAAAAAATCATTAACAAAAATTTTGATTCATTTATTTTTATCATTTTTCGATTAATCCGATTAACCTTTTTAGTTGGAATCTAATTTTTCTCAATTTAAAACATATTTGATTGTCCGTTTTATAAAATCATATCAAATACATTAAATTTATTTTTTCATTTGTTTTCATTAAACAAAACTTTTGAAAATAATTATACATAAGAAAAAAATAAAATGCCAAAATTATGTTATACATATTTCTTAAATTATTTTATGAATAAAGGAAAAATAAAAAATAATTTTTTAACCAATCTGATTAATTTGAGACTCGCTAAAATTTTATTCACGATATAAAAAAAAATTACTGTTTTCCCAATTGGAAATTTGTTTTCATAAATTAATAAAATAATTCACTATCTATTTTTAAATAATTTCTGAAAAAATTAAAAATTATTAAATTTATCTATTATTTTAAAATTTTTAATAATATTTTCAATCCAAAACAAACTAAAAAATTAAAACTCATAAAACATATCTCACAATCATTCACAACCTCAAATTACAGTAATACATCACATCATTATAATTATTTCATTTTATCTCATTATCATTCATAATCTCGTATCTCATTCTCACATCTCAAAAATACCAAAACAACCCCAAAATCTCTAAAACATCAAAACATGAGACAATTTTCCACAAGCAATCACACCTTGAGTGTTTTGAAAATTTTTTTTGAAAAATATGCCTTTATTGTAAAATTTTTTTGGGAATTAAAATTTTTTTTGAGAAAATATAAAAGAACACATCCTCATATCAACGAACAGGGGCATTTCTCGTGCCACCACGCAATCGCTTACTGCAGTCAAAAATCCTTTGCTGGCAAAAAATATCTTATTTCTCAGCATTTACCCCTTTTCATGAGGGACGTGTACCCTTTTTTAGATCTCGTGATCCAACTCGACCACCCCCACCCTACGTACCCCCTATCCCTCAACCGCCTTCTTCCACCCACCACCACTTCCACCAGCAGCAGCAGCTATATATGTATATAACCTCTCCTCCATCCACTGATCCACATTTACATTGTATGCATGCTCTAAGTACAATGAAAAAATAGCCAATCATTAATTTGATCACTCTCAACTGACCGACATTGTCTGCTGAATTACATTATTGTGTACTGACATTTGTACTTTTAACTGTATATGTCCAAGGATGGAGAGTCTATTATGCAATGAAGTCTGGCTGATGAGTCCTAATGTCGCACTTAACCTGCAAGAGAACGATGCTGGTTCTTTGTTTTGGACAAAACAAGATTGAGAAGAAGTTTCTGGGGTTTTTCTAGACAAGGAGGCGAGGTACATGCCGGAACCAGGGTACTTAAAGCTGGTCGAGACAAATGATTTGATCCATGATGCTAGGTTTGGAGCTGTTGTTGATTAAAAAGTATTGAAGAATTGGAAGTCTGATGTGCCTGATTGCGTGTAGAGAATTCCTACACTGTCCTTAAGGTGATAATTGCCCCCACTATCTGTGCTGTAAGGACTATGACAATTCACCTCTAGAATTCAACTAAGGCACCCTAGGAATTGCAGTCAGCACTCTGAAATTCCTACGTAAGAATTTCGGTTAGTGTTGAGAATTATTGAAAAGAGTATAAAAAATCTTTTGCAGGAGAATAATAATACTTTGCTTCTAAAATTACTTAATAATTTGTGTGGATTAATTCCCTTATATAAGATTACAGCAACCATTCACACAGTTATAACTGTTAGATTAAATAACACATTAATCATAATAGTTTTGTCTTTTCCTAACAGTCATATTGTTTCTGATTAAAAACATAATTTAAATAATTAAATTAAATCAGGTATTTAATTAAGTGCTAAGTGCTAAGTCTTGATTATTAAATTATATATATATAATTCCCATACATTTGGACACTCTCCAAAAAATCTTAAAAGAGTTTAAAAGCTTAATAAGAGATTTACCTAATAAAGGGACTCTCTTTTACTTATTTTTTCAATGTGGGATTGAAATCCTAAACGAATTCTCATATCTTTTCCACTTAACATACTATTTAGAGTCCTAATTAATTCCAATAGCTGTTAATTGATTCGTTAAGGTATGTTTCGTGGTATGGCTAGCTAGAGTTTTCTCTCTCATTGCAGAAATTATTAAGGTATGTTTCTTCATATGGCTAGCTAGAGTTTTCCTTATCTGATAGACAACTATGACTGTTCAAAACTCAAATATACAATCATTCCTCCATTTATCAGACAGCTTTTAGCAACCCGAAACCCAAAATTGTTGTTATCATGGGACAGACAATTTTTTGTTCGGTGAAATTATCCGTGTCTGTTTTCCAACTGCCAGAAAAACGTGTCGTTGACAATACACGCGTCTCGTTTTTGCTTGTATTATCAAATTCCTTTTCAAGAAGTCATTTTTTCCTTGCTGGCGCAATAGAGATGGAACTGATATGGTGATAGTAACTTAAAATTCTAAATGATAATTTAAGTAGAAAAGCTGTAAAATTAACGTAGACAAGTTAACAACGGAATGTGCCTGGAAATTCTAATGATTTGACGGCCTGAGTCTCCATTGGCAGCTAAAACTATCTCTTAATGTACATCTTTTTCCATAATGTATTAAGCCTGAAGCTTCATTAACTCGATATTTCATGTTGTCGTTAAGAATAAAATGCATTCTAGAAGACAAATAGAAAAAGAAAAAACGCACAAGTACACAGAATTATGGTGTCCTAATTTCTACAGAAAAGTGTGATTTTATCTTAAACTAGTGGCCGTGATAGTGTCCAACTTCCCACTTCATGAGGGAAGGTGAGTGAAATAAATGCAACTTTGTGAAAACAACATAAGAGTTCACAACAGAGTCTTCGGTTTAGCCATGTCTTCAATCAAGCTTTTAGCATTGCTTTTGTTTGCTCAAATTGCCTTTGCAGCTTCAGATTCTTCTGCTTTCACCTTCAACGGATTCAAATCAGCCAATCTGAGCCTTGATGGGTTAGCCACGATAACTCCAAATGGCCTCTTGAAGCTATCCAACGCTACCAAACAGCAGTCGGGTCATGCTTTCTATCCAAGCCCTCTTGTTTTCAAGAATTTCTCCAATAGTTCAGCCTTTTCCTTTGCCACAAACTTCATCTTCGCCATAGTGCCTGAATTTCAGCCTTTAGGGGGTCATGGGATGGCTTTCGTGATATCACCCACAAGAGGGCTCCCAGGATCTCTTCCAAGCACATACCTCGGACTCTTCAACGAATCAAACAATGGTAATGATTCTAATCATATTGTTGCAATTGAGCTCGATACGCTTAAGAGTTCTGAGTTTAATGATATCAACGACAATCATGTCGGTATAGATATCAACGGGCTGGTTTCCAAGCTAGCAAAGCCTGCTGCATATTATGATAACCAAACAGGTTCATTTTTGAATTTGACTCTGAACAGCGGCCAATCAATGGAAGTTTGGATTGAATACGATGGGGTTTCTCAACTACTGAATGTGACATTAGCTCCACTTGCTGCTGGAAAACCAAGTATCCCTCTCCTGTCATTGAGGTATGATCTTTCACCTGTTATAAATCAGATAATGTACGTTGGATTCTCTGCGGCCCCTTTGTTGACGTCCCATTATGTGTTGGGATGGAGTTTCAACATCAACGGCGTGGCTCCACCATTGGATCTCTCTCAACTTCCCAAGCTCCCTAGAGTTGGACCAAAAAAACAATCCAAGATTTTAACCCTTGGTTTGCCTGTGATTTCTGTTGCTTTATTATTGTTATTCGTCTTCATTATAGCTTACTATGCTAGGAGGAAGTGGAAGTTTGCCGAAGTTCTTGAAGGGTGGGAGCTTGACTACGCGCCCAATAGATTCATGTACAAGGATCTGTATATTTCCACCAAGGGATTTAATAATAAAGAGTTATTAGGAAGAGGAGGATTTGGCAAAGTTTACAGAGGAGTAATGCCTGGTTCAAAAATGGAAATTGCTGTTAAGAGGGTATCCCATGAGTCAAGGCAAGGGATGAAAGAATTTATTGCGGAAATTGTGAGCATTGGCCGGCTGCGCCACAGGAATTTAGTGCCACTACTGGGCTATTGCCGGCGCAAAGGGGAGCTGCTCTTGGTGTATGAATATATGCCTAATGGAAGTCTAGACAAATTTCTCCATGACAAGCCCAAGTTCACTCTCAATTGGGACCAAAGATTTCGAGTCATAAAAGGCGTGGCATCAGGGCTATTTTACCTACATGAAGGATGGGAACAAGTGGTGATCCACAGAGATATAAAGGCTAGCAATGTCTTGTTAGATGGTGAACTAACAGCAAGACTAGGAGATTTTGGGCTGGCAAGATTATACGATCACGGATCCGACCCACAAACGACCCATGTTGTAGGTACTCTGGGATACTTAGCCCCGGAGCACACTAGAACAGGGAAGGCCACAACCAGCACTGATGTGTACGCTTTTGGGGCTTTCTTGCTTGAGGTTGTTTGTGGGAGGAGGCCGGTGGAACCACAAACTTCATCCGAAGAAGCAGTTTTGCTAGAATGGGTGTTTTCCCTGTGGAGCAAAGGTGAAATTCTTGTGGCTGTTGATCCAAATTTGGGCGATGATTATGCTAAAGGGGATGTAGAATTGGTATTAAAGCTTGGGTTATTGTGCTGTCATTCCAGGCCTGAGATTAGACCTGGAATGCGGGAAATCATGCGGTATTTGGAGGGCGCCGTGGCTTTGCCAGAGTTATCATCACTTGGTGTTTCTGAG
>JACGDI010005756.1:142445-152732 GCA_014898725.1 Jacaranda copaia
TTCGACATGTTTGACTGCGACTGTTATGTGAGTGTGAGGATTTTGTATTTCCCCTTAATTATCATCAAATTGGACTCAATTCTAAAAATTGAACTAAAATTAAGATTGTTGCGGTTTGCGTAAGAAAAACTATCTATTGTCCAAATCAATAAAGGGTATAGAACAAATAATAGTGCTTGAAGTGAAGAACCAAGATAGGTAAATTCGAGTGTGTAACATATTTAAAAAGTGCCACCTTAAAAGCATCCAACATTGCTCACTCAATCAAGTTCTTGGAAAAATTCTATGGCTCTTCATAACACAATTTGTAACGAAAAATAGTACATATCAATTTGAGGTCACAATTACACTATCTAGCTCCCCCTATACTACGAAGAAGTGTAAGAGGTGAAGTGGAAATGGTTGCAAAGCTTCTATCCACATCGCCATTATCCAACACCGTATATGAACTGGTCTTTTCAAATGAAGAAGATGCATAAGAATGCAAGTAATCCTCAAATCCTCTGTCGTCAGCAAAAGCCCCCGGGGATCTTAATATCTCCTGGATTTCAATCTCGCCTTCCAAATAACGCACAACTTGTCTCATGCTAGGCCTTGCTGATGGTTGGTTGCTAGAACAAATCAGACCCAATTTCAGTACCATAAGAACCTCATTATGATCAAAATCACCCCTCATTCTATGGTCCACCACGTCAAGAATTCTTCCTTCTTTCAATTTGTTCCACACTTGATCCGACAAAACAAAGTCCTCTGGCCCGGCTTTGGATTCAATGGGTCTACGCCCACATGCAACTTCTAGAAGCAGAGTGCCAAATGCAAACACATCAGACCTTGTTGTGGCCCTCCCAGTTCTTGGAAGTTCTGGTGCTAAGTACCCAAGTGTGCCCACGACCCGAGTCGTACTCGGGTTCGACCCGTGATCGTATAGTTTTGCCAGCCCGAAATCTCCAAGCCGGCCATTCATTTCACCATCCAGCAGCACATTACTAGCCTTGACATCTCTGTGGATGACAATTTGTTCATATCCTTCATGCAAGTACAATAGCCCGGAAGCCACGCCTTTGATGATATTGAATCTCTGTTCCCAACTCAATACATATTTTGGTTCATCAAACAAGAATTTATCCAAGCTTCCATTAGGCATAAAATCATAAACAAGTAGAAGATCGCCTCCGCGCCTGCACCATCCCAGTAATTGAACTAAATTTCTGTGGCGAAGTCTACCAATGCTAGAAATTTCAGACATAAATTCTTGAACCCCCTGTTTTGAATCATGTGAAATGCGCTTGACGGCAACTTGGGTTTTGGGATTGGGCAGTGTTCCTTTGTATACTCGACCGAATCCTCCTACCCCAAGTAGCTCACTGTCCTTAAAACCTCCGGTGGCCTTTTTAAGCTCTTGGTACTTGTATCTATGCGGGACAATCTCAAGTTCCCAAGATTCTATCACTTCTGCGTTCTTGATTTTCCGTATCAAGAAAACGGCAATCAAGATTGAAGTGGTTATAGAAACAACTGCCACAACTGAGAGACTTGTGATTAGCCTTGTGTGTTTCTTCTTGTTCCCCGGAACCGAGGGAAGAGAATCCAAATCCAGTGATTTGGCTTCTCCATTCATTTTGAAGCTCCAACCCAGAATATAATGTGAACTTGCAAGCAAACCTGTTGAAGCCGAGAATCCAACGTACATGCTTTCTAGAAGAATTGGAGAGAGATCCACTTGGAAAGACAAGAGAGGAGTTCTGGGCTTCGAAGAAGAGGGCGAAAGCGTAACATTCAAAAAATTCGAAATAGAATCGTACTCGACCCACGCCACAATGGGCTTGCCACTCTTGAGATTGAGGTCATTTTTCGTCGAATCATCCCCAAAATACGCTGCTGCAGCAGATTTGCTGGACTCCAAGCTGTTGATATCTATGCCAACATGGTTATCATTAATATCTCCGAACTCAAAATCTTGAACCGTGTCGAACTCGACAGCAAAGATGTGGTTCGAAAGGTTTCCAACATCGCTGGAATTCAGCAGGCCGAGGTACTGGCTAGGTAGAGCTGATTTCAGTTCTTTGGAGGGTGCAACTGTGAAAGCTAGGCCGTGGCCACCGAGTTTGGGATACTCTGGATGAATAGAGAACACGAAACAGGTTGAGAAAGAGAAAACAGTATCAGTGGTAGAGTTCTTGAATTGAATTTGTGAAGGGTAGAAGGCATGTCCTATTAGTCTGCTGGTTTCGTTGGTTAATTGAAGAATCCCATTGTGATCAATTTGGGCAACCCCAATTAAGCTTATGTTGGTTTTTGGATCACCGAATCCAGTGTATGTAAATTCATCCAGTTGGGATGAAGCTGGGATTGCGAAGAAAGTGAAAGAGAGGAGGAGTAGAAGAAATTGGACCATTTCAGAAAGAGGGGAGAATACAGGTTTCCACTTGGGTTTGGTCTGATGGAGGTGGTGAAATTAAAGATTGGTGGAATTTTAGCATTAATGTTGTTAGGTGCCAATTTCTCTTAAAATACAGGCCTAGGTGCTGCTTTCAAAAAGAGAGTTGAAATTACAGCTATCCAACAACAGAAATTGACTTTATTATATATTACTGTGGTCCTTATAATGGTTTAGCGAAAAGTTCAAAAGAATGTCATTTTATTTTTTACTTTTCTCCTTTCGAGCATTATTTGTATTTTAAAGTTCTTGGAATAAATGCAGTGATAAGACGTGTGACTTTAAGTAGTGGAGAAGATTTAAAAAATAGAGCAAGAATTAACAAATTACTTGCCCAGTCCAACAGCTCAACAACTTCAGCAGTAAGAAATAATAAAAGTGTGACCCAACATCTAGTCTCCAATTGATGGTACGTGACTGATTTAATGTTCCAGCAACAGTGTAATTCATTAAAGCCATTCTTTCCACCGTACTTTAATTATGTTCAGAAATATTTATCACGATTGTAAGTATAGAGACTTAGCAGACTTGTATATATATTTTTCTAATACAACTGGCACGCCCATACTTTTGACCGGAATTGGAATTGGAATTGGCTCCATTACCCTGTTTTCCATTCAATCTTATGTTCTTAAATAAGCTTGCAAGGACAGAACAAGTGGTATTCTTTTTGAAACTGGAAAGAATCTATATTGACTGGTAACTCTTACATATGTCTCTTGATTAAACTAAAATATATACCATAAGTTAAAATGAAGAATTGGCTTCAATTGTAGACACAGCTTCCATCATCACTTCTTGCAGTTGGATCAAAGTTTTTTGCATTTGGAACAGCGTAGCCTTCAGGAACACGAATTCCCACTTCTTGTGCTGCTTTTCCTGCAAAACAAGACCATTGAAATTCTTAGCATATTCTTCTACATTAATTCATCTATACCCAAATCAGATGCAAACCTCTTATTTTAAGCTCTGTGGAGGAAGGGTTCTAACCATAGAAAACTCCATTCTTGATGGCATCCTCATTTGCATCACCAAGGGCTGCCTCCTTCAAGTACTTGTCAGCTAATTGAACTCTCTTTACATTTTCTTGCTCTTGGACCAGCATGTTTCCATACTCAAGGAGCTTAGAAAGACTCATTTTTGGCTGCTCAAATTCTGGAAGTTTCTCCCTGGAATTCACAAGCTTTTTCCCTATGTGTTCCACTCCTACACTTGCAATCCACTTCCTCACTTCATCGTCGTAGACTCTGGCTCTTAGGGCACCAAAGAAGTCTTCAGGCAGATCAAAGAACTTCTTTAATATGTTGTTCAAAAAATTCTTGTGACATGTCTGAAAATTAATGTAGTTTCTGAAAAGAACTCACCAATAGATTGCCCAGGGAATGTGTCGACAAGCTTGACAATGTCTTCTCTTGGGACATTGTCAGTCCGGAAGATACCCGTACAAACGCCAATTCTGTCTTCCCTGGTTGGAGCCCAGTAGAATTTCTCCATACGGCCATCGCGAATAAGAGGAGCATACAATGTTGAGAAATCGTTTCCAGTGGCTATAATAGGGACTCGAGGATTTTCCTGTTTGTTGTACATTCCGGGGAGCTGAACATTAGTTGGATTATCAGCAATGTTCATGAGGGTGGCATTCACCATCTGATTGTTGACTGTGTATTGTGTAGTTCCTCCGAGCCGGCCAGCACCTGCGTCAAGATCATTGATGAAGAGCACACACATTTTCCCCTTAGCAATTCTGTCGGCTGCCTCTCGGTATCTTTGCCTGATCAATTTGGCTGGCTCTCCAGCATTTCCACTCTCCAGTTCTCCAGCACTCATCATAATGGGGCTGGAATTGGGAGATGAGAAGATGAATCATTGGTGTAAGGCATCATCAAGTACAACATCAGAGTGATTCCAAGTATGCTTTTGCCCAACTTACTTGATCCCCATTTTGGCAAAAACAAGCTCACATTGGAATGATTTTCCCTGGCCCTTACCACCCCAGATGCCCAGGATGAGTGGAACCTGCAAGAAATTTTAATGTTATCTCAAAATTTGTTCTTCTGTTCTCTTTTTCAATTGCTAAGAACACTGCTGTCAAATTCTGAGAACAATAACAAACCTTGATATTGGGCAGCTTCATGAAGTTTTTAGCAATGTGAACAACTAGTTTGTCCATGAAAGCAGGCGCAATGTAGTATCCATTCATATTATTGTCAAATTCGTATCTGAAAAATACATCATTAACTCTATTGGTAAAAAGATTCAGTGCTAGAAAGAATCAAATTGTGAAGTTTTCAAGCTTATTTAGAGTCCTTACAGTCGAAGACCAGCACTAATGTACTCATAGGAACTCAAGACAGCATCATGGGTGCCGGCGCCAATTGGGGCTTGGAAAAGGGTGTCCACCATTCCCTTTCCTCTGGTAATGTCCTGCTGGTCATCCGATACATCGGTCACGAGGCCCTTCCATCTGTCCTTGTCGGTCTGTTTCTCCTCATCAACTTCTGCAACAACCTTAAAGTTCCTGGATGAAATCTTGGAGCCATTTGCTCTTGACGTCACCTTTTTTAGGCTGCTGCCGAAGAAAGTCGTGCTTGGAACTGAGATCATTCCACTGGAAACATTTACATTCAACTGCACAAAAAATTCATTTCCCTTCAGAGAAAGCGAAGTGTGAATTTGTACGGGCAATGCATGCATGTTCTCCAAGAAATTCTGCATGAAGTTAGCTAAAAATTATACTATGTATGATCTTGAACTAGGTCTAATTTTTGGTTGTTATAGGTGAGTGACAATTAGCACTATAACAACGGCTTATTAGAATGAATAAAAAGAAAATTTGACTAAATAAGTTTGATGGTTTCGAAGAATAAGATAGTTGTGCAAACAATGGACACTAGCAGAATAAAATTTGTTTTGGCTAAAAGTAGCGGGAAAAACATAGTACCACTGCTCTGTTAACAGCTCCGAAGGTTGAAGAAACAGAGGCAGCCATGTTTGGTTTTGTTTTAGCACTCTAGTTTTGATCAAAGAAGGTGGCAAAGAATTATTATTTGGCGACTGGTTTCGAAATAAGGCCAAAAGTTTGGTACATCGAAGAGAGTGAAATGGGTAGGACTATTTAAAGGTGGTATGGAGAGAGACAGGGCTTTTGGATGGTAGTTTAGTTTTGGGAAATGTCCCATGGATTGTTGGGTTAGAGTTTCCAACTGCCATAAAAAATGGGGCTTAAATTATTTGATGCAAAGTGGATATAAGGTGGGCATGGGCTGACTGGGTATAAAAACAAAATGGAGGCTTCTGGGAAGAGGGACAATTTTTGGAGAGCTTGAGGTTGGGGTTTAAGATTTTATTTCCTCCAAAAATATTAGTGTGATTAGTTTTGATTGTAAGAAATAAATTAGCTAAAGGACTTCAATTTTTGTTCTTTTTGGATAATTTCAGCAAAAGACTTGTGAATGGGATTGCCGGATTGGGCATCCAGAAAGCGCTTGCTGAAACATGAACTTTATATGTAGTTCTACTAATTTCTAGAGACCACTCTCATCCAAAAAAATAAAAACATGAAAAATACGTGATTGATTAATTTTTGTATTTTGTATATGCATATTTCTTGATGACGGAAACATTTAGAGGATGTTTGGCTAAATTTATTTAAAACGTCTTATAAATTTCTACATCTTATAATATATTTTTTAAACTTATAAAGATGCTAGATTTTTCTTTAAAAATAAGTTTTTAAAGTGTTTGAATAAAATAAAATTTTGAAACTTATAAGATGTTACAAATGATAATTTTATAATTAACATGTTTAAAATTAAGGGAATTTGTTAAGATCCAAAAAATAACTGAGGAATTCTTAACTTTTTATGAAAAGAATTGTAAACTCCTAACATCTTATTTTAGAAGCTCATAAGTTCTTTTTTAAAAAATTTATCAAATATTTTTTGATATTTTTTTAGAAGTTTATAAGCTCACCCAAATATTCTTTTAATCTTTTCTTTCATATGTATAAGAATTCAATATAAATAAATTAAATTTAATGTCTTGGGCCAAAAATTAAATTATTATCTCATGTTGTCTTTAAAAAAAAATAAAAAAGGAAAATATTGTGTCAGTTATGAAGTTTTCGCGAACTAAAAGTGCACTTCTCTAGGGCTGAAATAAATATTAGAAACCAGATTTGGGTCACATAGGATTGGACAATCTAGTTGTGAATATAAAATAAAGCACCACTTATTCTAAAGTTTTAAGGAACATGGTTTGGAATAGATTACTGTGAATCCTCAAGGTAAACTATATATATACATATATTAAGATATACTGTATTGAGGAAAATTTAGGGCTGCATAGTATTTATTCATTAAGGAATTCATTGCACTGGTAGGAGTTAGACCATTAAGAGGACGACTACAATACCAATGAGAAAATTGAAAACGTAGAACCTTCGCAGGTTCGCTTGCAGGTCAAATTTAATTCAATCTGATATTTAATTTGATGGACATTTAAGCCGTCTGATTACACTAGGTCCTATTTCACCTCAATATCACATTATAGATACTTTAATCATTTGACATCTAAGACATTCGGCATCATTATCGGCCCTTAAACCTTGAAGGCGTTGGCTCTTACCTCTGACACCAAAAGACCTTACCAAGCCAGAATGATATCTTTGTCAAGCATCTCCCTAGGTACCTTGAGGTTGGTTTACCTCAAGGCTCGCCTCACTATAGTTCCCATTTGATTGACCTTTAAACTTCACGGGTTACATAAATGTATTTGGTTAGTAAAAACCTCGAATCACATAAAACTAATAATTTTATTCCAAAGATTTTGGCTCCTCAAGGTACTCAAAATGAAAGATAGCAAGAGATTATGGTTTGTATAGGGATGAGATTTTACTAGAAGTAGTACATGTTGTATCGCAAGATATACCAACATGCAATTAAATATGCAAATCAGATTATCAGGAATTAAAATAGATAATCACAATTGAGCCAGTACATGCATTTTATCAATATGAAGTTCAAATCAAGCATGCGATGTTAGATTTAATACACATAGCATGCGTTCTCAGAATTAAACATACAACATGCGTTATCAGAATTAAATATACAACATGTGTGTTTAGAAATATATGTCAAATTCAAGACAAATCAGAATTTAAACAATTATTTAATCAGATATGAGTTCAGAAAAAGTCAAAATTAGATATAAGCTAACCGAGGCACTAAAAGCAATAAAGCATGCTATCAACATAATTTAAATAACATACAGAATTTAAATTGAAGACTCGGCTTAAGAATTTTGTATCATAATAGAATCAGCCAGATGATCAATCACAGAATTTTGTTTCTCTTGAAGAAACGAGCACCTCGACTCACCAATGTAATGGGTACAACATTGCTCCTCCTAGGATGAGATGGTCCAGAATGATCAGGTACACTCCGTCTCGTTCACCTTGAACAGTACTCAATCGCCAAATAAGAATGCAATAGCCATATATCTTCAATTCGGGATAGAGAATATTTTTGGAAAGAATATTAGAAAATGAAAAGGGAATGATTCTTAAGAGAGAGCAAGAAAGTGGGCAGAATGCTTTGACGTGTTAAGAGGCGAATGCAGTGTATCTTCAAGACTACTAGAGACAATCTATTTATAGGCAGGATTAGAGTTAGAGTCCGTCAGTTAATGGCCTCTAACATGTCACCCAGTCAATAATATTCCGCCATGTTAGCCACACATGTCCACCAATATCACGCCATATGTCCCGCACATGTCCACTAGTATCACACCATGTGTCGTACGTCCCTCTGCCAAATCCTACTTAATCTCCAACGATTTGCCAAATCTTAGCTTAATCTCCAATGATTTGATTCCATCTGATTGGATAAAGCTAATCCAACTGGTCTTGATTGAGTTAGCCCTCATCCGATTGGATTATCTTATCTAATCCATTAGTCATCCTTTATCTTATATGATTAAGCTAATAGTTTAAAATTCAAATTGAATTTATCACAAAAAGATAAGAGTGAGACTGAGACATTCGCCCTAATGCTCGGGACTTGGTGCCGAAGGTGGGCCGGGCGACAGTGACAACGTCATGCGTGTGGTCCACTCATATGAACCCCTTAAAGAATACTTTATCAAGCATTTTTACTTGAATTCAATATAAACTAGTCCACACTAGTTTATAAAAGCAACGTGAGACAAGTGAAAGGTTAATAACCATTCAACTCCTCAACTTAATTTTATATGGCACAAGAAAGTTTCCTTTATCTCAAGTTTTCCATGTGGGACAACTCAACATGAACACTTAACCAATTCCCTTCAATTATCTTTTGAATTCCAACCTTAATTGGTATGCATCCAAATAATTAAGCGTGTAATTAGGCAAATATTAATGCCAATTACAATAATTCCCCATAAATTCATAGATAATGGCTATCCGATTCAACATAGCTCGCTTTTAGAAATGGAACCTTCCGGTTTGAACCACTTTCTAAGTTATCTAACTTCTGCCACCAACGGGACAAATGGATCTAAGCCTTAAATTTCTTCCCGTGATTTTGATTGCGTCCATCAGTAACAACGAGCTAAAGGCTATGTACTAATCTTTAGGATTGACACATTAAGGCCATGTGTCCCAATCCCGTGTCCCAAATGTTTGTCAAGGAATAACCCAGTTCCTTTAGTCCCAACCAAAGGACTACATTCACTTAGTTGGGTGTCTCTAGGGATGCTTTGCCAGCATCTCGTCCAAATGACTTGACCCCATTCAGAGTTAAACTTTTACTATACCAGCAGTAGTTAGCACATACCAGGCATTCAGATGAGAGACACCAGATACAAAGTATCAATTAATTTTAGGTGTACCTCAATATACTCAGCAGTTTGTTTGTACCATATTGAACCTACCTCGTGAGATTTCCACTTGGTAGGTTGGGTTGCCACTGCAGGTATATCATTGATGACTTTTCAATCCCATCCCCTACTTGAATTTATTAATAAAGGACAAATCAAATCCTTTAGTTAAAAGGTCGGCAATGTTGTCTTTGGATCCAACAAAATCAATTGCCATAACCCTTTTAGACACTAACTCCCTTATAGACTTTAGTCTAACTTGGATGTGTCTTTTAGTCTTTTAATTGAACTTTAAACTTTTAATCTTTGCAATTGTGGTTTGATTATCACAATGTTCAGCAATTCCCAAAAGAGGTTTGGTTACCATCTGCCTCTGTCCTAGTAGTGTCTAAAGTGCACAACTAAGCCTCGAAAATGGATCGAGTTACCAAAGTTTGTTTGGTAGACTTTCAAGAGATAGCACCCCCACCCAAGGTGAATACATACCCTATACACCCATTACTTCCGAAGTTTTTGGCTCTCCAGCTAGTATCACTATATCCTTCCAGCACTGCAAGAAATCTCTTGTAGTGCAAGGCTAGTGAAGTTGAGCCCTTTAGATACAGAAGTACCCTATCTAAAGCCTCTCAATGGATTCGATTGGGACAACTTGTATATCTAGTGAGTTTAGAGATCGCAAATGAGATATCTGATCTCGACCCATTTGTAAGATACTACAAGCTACCAATTATTTGAGAATAACTCAATTGAGACACTGGTACACCAGTTTCATTCTTAAAGAGAGCCATTGAAGGATCATATGGTGTTTTAGCGATTCTACTTTGTTTATAGTCATATTGCTCAATTATCTTCTCAACATAGTAAGATTGAGAAATTGCTATACCCTCAGTTGAGCGAGTCAACTTAAGTCCAAGAAATATATCTGTAACACCTATATCTTTCATTTCAAACTTCTTTTTTAAGAAACATTTAGTCTCATTGATAATCTCAGT
>JACGDI010005756.1:172354-196446 GCA_014898725.1 Jacaranda copaia
GTCATGCAATTAAGATGGGATATAGATGGATAATGAAGTGAAGTGACATATTTAATCCTTTAAAAAGAATAATAATAAAACAAGGATTATTGATGGTTCCAAGTAGTCGATAAAACTCTAACTGATGACTGATCTATTCTCAAATATGAAGACTTATTATGTCCCAAATATCGCAGATATAAAAGCTTACTAATCCTTTGGAGGGGTGATGATAAATTGAACTTGTTTCTTGAGATAGCTGCATCTAGCTAGCTAGAAGATTAATCCACTCCTTCTGAACTAAGATTTGCATAATGGGTGCTTAATTATATATTAACTATCTAAATGTTGATAGATATAGACTCTTAGGCTAATTATTTAGATCTTCCTATGTGTAGAGCCTTGCTAGCTATGAGGATTCCATTACTAAGTCGCCAGAAAATATTTCATACATCATTTGACATATTCTCTTGGGAGACAAAAAGCATAAACATGACAGAAAAATATTCAACCATCTTATCACTGTGGTTACTAATTAGATCAAGCTGATGATCTCTCTCATCTTTTGCAGTCTCCTCTAATATATCATGTGATGAAAAAAACTTCACAGATGTTGTAATATTGTTCCGAATATAGATTTGTAATTGATGATTTACCAATACAAACTGCAAATTTTCAACATGAATTCGAGGGAGATCGAAAGTTCATGGTAATATTCAAGCAATAGAAGAGGGTTTTGTGATCTAATCAAAAATCCAAAAAAAAAAGAGAGAGAGAGAGAGAGGAGATAAACAGCTTTCTGCTGAAATGAACACATAGAAAGTAAACAAAGTGGTGCAAGTATTTGAATAATATTGCAGTTTTACTTCACCTTTGGGGCATCACCAAGCCTTAGCTCAAGATCCAGTTCCTCAGCCGAACCAGAACGCAGTTTCAACACCTCTGGTTGGGGAAGGCATCTGTCAACTGCACTCAATTTTGGGAAGAAAATCAAGGGATTTGCTTCAATTCTCCTTCTCTTGCAACTACCAACTTCCTCATCGCTAGATGTCTTTGTCCGACAAGCGACCAAATTCAAACTCATTGACAAATCTTCTGTAATACAATCTTCTTTTTCAGCCTTGGGCTCTGGCTCAACAATAGTAGATTTCTTTTCTTCATTCTTGATCGAGTCCAAACCACGTTCTCTTTTTTCTGCAACAGAGCTTGACCGAGGTGGAGGATTTGATAAAACTATGTTGCCCTTATCCTTCTTGTGAACAAGAGGTGAAAAGAAACAAAGGTTACTTGATATCTTTTCCTCACTATCAACTACTTTCATAGCAGGAGGAGATGAAACCCTAATGAAATGTGGGAGAGGTGAAACCAATGGTCCCACGTCAGAAAATTCAGGGTTAGGGTTATTGTACAAGAAAGTACATATCTGGGATGAGTATGGAGCTTCATAAGACGTACAAGGATTTATAGCATGATTTTGGGGTACAACTTCAGTTGGAGGAATAGTAGGAGATTGCTTCAACCTAGCTCTATCTCTCCTGTGAACGTTCATATGGCCTCCTAAAGCTTGAGCCGACCTGAATTCTCTTCTGCAAAAGCTGCAAGAATAAGATCTGGGAGGCCAAACACACCCTCCAAGTGTTCCAGCCGCATCTTCTGCAAAAGCCTGTTCTTCCCAGGAATCTCCGTACGAACTCATGGCTGGTGCAAGAATATGAGGGTTCAAATCGGGTTTCCTCTTAGCCCACATCCAATATCTTGCAGCTTGCTCCATTCTTGAAAAAAGAAGACCTCGTTTTTGATGATGCAAGAAATTATATATGAGGGAGTACGGGTTTGCAGGAAAGATAACAAGATGAAAGCAAGTCTACATATGATTTAGTGAGACTGGAGTTAATTTACATAGGAATCTATGAAGAATTAAGATGAAATGATTAGCTGAAAATGAACAGATTTTTGCAATGTTAGGGGTGGAAGGTAGGGGTGGTGGGCACTCTAACTTTGGCTGTTTCATGCAGCTAATATTTGTTTTTTAGTTGGGGTTTTGATCTGCAGACACAATCACTGTGGATGCCAAAAATGTATTTTTTTGAAATTTCTTGGGTGAGTATGTACGAAGACAATTTTCTCTTGAAATTATATTCATTGTGATGGGTCCCTAGGAGACTGCTCCTGTTACACGGTCACTGTGTGCGTGGAAATTGGACATTAACTAAGATTATGTGAGTTCATGTATGATGATATATGTCTTGGTTGGAGTTTAGACTCTTATTCTAGTTAATTATGCCATCATGCGGTCTATTTTACCTAGGTTAACTGTCACATATTCAATCTTGGCTAGTATGTATTCAGGTTGTATTAAGGAAGGGTGTATCCAGCTTACAAGTAAAAACGCGAACCTTTGGAGTTAATTTGTTTGCATATGAAGACATTGGTTTTGTCAATCCCCAAATACTTTGACTAAGAAGGTGTTCAATTTGATATTTTATTTTTTTATTTTTTATTAAAATAAATATTAAGTGTATATATATTTTCTTTTTGCAAATAAACGCCTTATCATATAGATCACATTATATTTAATAGTAACTGTAAAAAAAATAAAAGATAAAATATTAATTGAAGTGTAAATTAGAGAATTCAAATTAAATGTTAAACAAATATGAGTATATCTCACATAGTTTAGGGAGATACTGAATCGTCAATTGGCCCAATGCTATCAGCTTCATATTTGTGTGTGTGAAGTATGGAATTTAAATTTTAACAAATCCTTAGGTTGTGTGCGTGCAGAAAAAAAATGTTGTATATTCCTCAATGATGCCCATTGATAAGATTATGATCATTTGAACTTCAAAACCTTCAAATTGACTTAGAATGTGGTTGGTTAAATTTATTTATATAAAAAAAAAAATCTTGTAAAACTTTACATCCTATAAAAAAGAATTAGTTTTTGAAATTTATAATATATTAGATTTATTAATTTTGAAAAATATAATTTTTAATTTATCCATAATTTGTTATAAGTAAAAACTTTGTAATTAATATGATTAAATTTAAGTATTTTTTGAGACATTAAAAAAATTAGTTGGAAACTCCTTATGTTTCTTAAAAAACCTTATAATTATATTCTAACATCTTATTTTTAAAATTTATAACCAGTTTTTTATCAAACATTTTTAAGATCATGTTTTGAGAAGCTTTTAAACTCATCCAAACAACCTCTTAGTGATCCTACATTTGATTATTGGATTCTGCTGGTTGCATTTCACCCTAAAATGGAATGGTATGTGAGAAATAAAAATGGCAATCAATTAAGATAGTGTTGAGCTGTTCAGGTAGGTTTATAAGTTCTTCAAAATATTTTATAAAATGTTTGAGAACTTATATAAAATGTTATAATTATTTGATAAATATTTTAGAAACAGAGCTCATATGCACCCAAAATAATATTTTAAAATCTTAAAGAAAAAACAATAATAAACTAGTAGAATTTTAACTATCTTAATTATAAAATTAGAAATTTATAAAAAAATTTACATAAGCTTAACCAAATATATATTCTCTACGTTGTGTTAGTTGAGTTAAGGTCTAGTTAAACTAAGATACCATATGTGAAACTGCATAACTTAAAACCATTAATTTAATTTAATTACCTTCCAATATAGATGGCATTTAAGTCTAATCAGTTGTGCCAGTAGAATCTGAAGAAGGTTTGGCATGCTTGTAATTCTAACCTAATTATTGCTTTTGGAGTAAAATAATCGCTTTTATATTAGATTATTGAACTACTTGACTAATTTTCTTTTTTGATTTTTTTTAAATCAGATCAACTAATTAATTTAGTCACATAAGATTCTGAAGCCTAACTTAGAAATTTTCTGACAAATACGCATTTTAATTAAAATTTTACCCATACTTAATTATTAGAACCATATATATAATTTAATTCAAGATGAAAGCTGAGTTTAATTTATTACAGATAAAAATATTGATTTTTTCCAGTCTGGTTAAGATGACGCTGAATCCAACACGTGCGAGTTAAGCATCCCACTGGAACGCACATGCAACATAAAACCAATCAAAATCTCAATTTTGCATGAGGATGTACAGTTACCCTATATGTATACGTGCAATGTATATACTATATGGACTTGTTTGTTTCATTAGATAAAATTTGATAGATT
Organism: Jacaranda copaia; assembly: GCA_014898725.1. Classification (NCBI taxonomy): domain Eukaryota; kingdom Viridiplantae; phylum Streptophyta; class Magnoliopsida; order Lamiales; family Bignoniaceae; genus Jacaranda; species Jacaranda copaia. Next base: position 176,512 of record JACGDI010005756.1, read on the forward strand.
CATTTTCATGTTTTATCTCTTATTTTTTTCATATTTTTTTGGTCAATGATACCTTTGCAGCCCAATATAATATCATGAGTTAAGCTGGTTTATAGGTCACGCCAAGATGGCTTAATCCATTATTCATCTTTTTAAATTTGATATAATAAGAAATAAAAAAAATTATTTTACCCCTCATATGAAAACCATAATCTCAACACATTTTTAGAAATTAGGATATTTTGGACATTACAAAATATAATTACATTGAGTAATCTTGCCAACCAGACATTAAATAATGTTAAACATGGAATATCACTAATTTCTAAAATTCAAACAAACAATAGATTATATGATTTTGGATACTATTTTTAGCTCATGTATCACTAGCATATTAATCCCTCATAATTTTATATGCCAAAGCAAAGAAGCCCTATAAGTATACATTCATGCATGGCATTGGGAATAAAATGGCATTATGAACCTTAATTGCCTCAGGATAGTATTGTTTGGCTAAGTTTATTTAAAATATTATTAAATTTTTATTTTATAAAATATATTTAGAATATTTTGTTATAAAAATATAATATTAATGATTACAGTGAAAGTAATGTTTATTTATTATTAATAATATTTTATTTTTTAAGTAATAATAATTTTTATTATATTATAATATAGTTTAATAGTAATAAAAATTTAATATTTGCAGTTATTATCGTTGATAATTAGTAAATAGAAAAAAAAATTACAATAGAAAAGTTAGAGGAATCAAATAAGAATTTAAGTCAAACATGAACTCTGAATAAATGAGTCAAAATCCTAAGACCAACCAAACATTTTTCAATTAACTAAACATGTTGAAGTTCATTTTTTATAATGGGACTAATGGTACATGAATTATACTTTAATAGATGGATCTTTTAATTTTCGAGCCCTTAATAAATTAAATAATCTCTGTAATAACAACATTGAAACGACCATGCATGGCAATGTTTTATTATATTTTTTTGTGTGATTTTAATATATATTTTGGGGAATGAATGTTGAAAGTAATATTAAAAAATGGTAAGAGTTGTATGGGAGAATGTAATGGATTTTTGGTTATACTTTAGGAAATAGTTGAAAATTAATTTTGGAGAGTTTTGGTATATTTGTTTATGATTTAGGAGATATATTTTTTATTGTGGCAGTCAAATCAATATTTTTTTGTTGGATTTTTGGTGCAAAATTGCAATTGAATGGTTTTTTCATTGTTAGAATAATAATAATATATATATATGAAGTATATATATACTTATGTATATATTGAAAAATGAAAAAATTTTGGGGATAATGAATGATAAAAAAGGGTATTTTGAAAAACGTTTTTCAGTATTTTAGAAGAAAAATAAGCACATATTTAATTACGTTTTCCCAAAATAATTTTGTTACAAAAAGCATAACCAAACATTCCCCATGTTTTTGGTGTCTTTAGCCCTTAAATAACGGAAGAATGCCCGTAAAATTCTTCGCTAATCGCATACAATTAAGTAACAACAAATATTTATTTCGATGCAGTTCAATTAATAAATGATGGGGCTAAGCATTTTTCCCATTCCTTAATTAGACGCAGGAGTCGTCATCAGACGCTAATAATATATCTGGAGTTAGGAACAAAACACGGGCAATTTGGACTTTTGCAACAACTTGGTCTTTGTCTGGTCAAAAAACTATTATTTTGTAATAATATCACTTTAACAAAACCATTTTTTTATTAAATTATTTATATTATAAGTACCGCGGTTAGCATAATAATGCATTAATCATTATTCGACCATCTACTTGGCAGACGGCAACTTATTGAAGATTTTTCCTTTAATTTTTTTTTCATTGCTCATAATTAATCTCTTATGCACTCTGGTGACATAATTAATTTGTGTGTTTTGTAATATTTCGGAAAGAATTTGGTAGTTTTAGTGATATTAAATTGAGAAAAAATAATAATATGATCAATTTCAGTAGCCTGTAGTCCAACGACATCAAGTTTCCCCTACTATGTGCAAAGTCTCGTGTTCGACCTGCCACATAATTGATAATTGGATTTATAAACTTATTGTGAGGGATACTATCTCAAATAAAAAAAATTAAATAATTTGACTATTATATTAAAGTGAGCAAAAATATTGAGATGGATGAAATAACAGCTATCAAACTAACTATATATTTTTATTTAAAAGAAAAAATATATACATAATTAACGAAGTGCATATAATGAACTATTAATTATCCAATTTCAAATTAATCATAGGTTGATCTTAGGAATTTTTTATATAATATACTTGCCGGTTTATTTCATCTAAAGATCAAGCAAACATTGTAGTTTCCAAGACTTGTTGTGTAAGCATAGGGTATGACTAAGTAATCAATAATAGTACTGTCTACACATGAAATATATATATATATATATTCATATATTATGCATGCATATATTCCCATATATGAAATTGAAGCCCGCAAGCGCACTGAAGATTAGCGTCAACACGTAAATTACGAACTAAAAGTCTACAACAAGACATGATCAGTCAATGTCTGAATGCCATTGGCTTGACTGATTTAATTTAGAAGTTTGGCATTATACAATAAATATGGCTAATATGTTATTTTTCCAATAAATAAGGCTACAGGTTGATAGTAAATGATTTATAATTTTTATTAATTATTATTTAAAAAAATTATATTTGCTACGAAAATTTGTATTATAACTTGCAATAATAACTATGTAGTAATGCAGACTATTAATTATTATTCGAGCATGTAGTCGCGGATGCCAAGTTTTTAATTAGCGTGGTGAGTATTTCTTTTTTTAAAAAAAAGAAAAATAATGCGATCAATTAAATATATCTTTTCGATGCATATTAATCAGTGATAAATAATCATTATAAATTTATTCATATATTAATACTAAATAAATATTTTATATATATAACCGCCGTGATATTAGGCCTGGTTGCTTCCCGGAAACATTTTCTGAAATATGTCCACTAATTCTCCCTTTGGCTCCAATACTTTTATATCTTATCATGAAACGACATATTTACACGCAATGTATTTCTCCAAAAACAATTTGATTTTTAACAAAATAAATCATTTCAATTTTGAAAAAAGAAAAAAAAAGACACAATTATTATAATTATAAAAAATTAAGGTATCGGCTAATGTATAGAGGTTTAGGTAAATCTTTGCTTGCTAGGCAAGAGGATAACAAATTACAAATTCTGTCTCGGTAGGACATATATTTCTATTACTATGAAATTCATAAATGAAGTAGTTAATGGTAGGGTTACCATTATCCTTTTTGTAGTAACGAATCTTGTATGTGTTCTTAAGAAAAGAAATTTGTCCATTTTTCGGGGTCTCAAAGGGGCGTGGAAACACATAAGAACTCTTGAATGGAAATGGAAAAGGGATGTAACTCCAATTCCTTCGGAATCGCTAGTCAATCCTATTTTCGATAGGGGCAGTTGACAATTGAATCCGATTTTGACCATTATTTTCATATCTGTAATAGTGCGAAAAGAAGACCCGGCTCTAAGTTGTTCAAGAATGACAATCTTCACCTCTTAAGTTAGACTCCAAGTCCATTCCTTTACAAAAACCGTAGATATGAAATTAATTCTATAATAATTTTTTATAAAAACTTTTTTCGTATCAAATACTTAACTTTTGATAGTCCATTTTTAATCATAGTTAAACATACTTATGATCATGGTTCCAAACTAATTAATAACTAAATAAAGAGAGACTCAAGTATCTAATTAACGCGCTATTTAAAATTAAATAAATTTACTTGTAATTAATGGGATTTGAAATTATAGATATACATATATTCCAGTCAAGATTAGTCGTCAAGGTCACGCTAATCCGAAAGATAAGACGCAATAGAGACGCCCGACTTTAATTTGTGCGTACACAAAGCAATATATAAGGGTTATTTTTGTCCTCAAATATTATAGTATGCATGAGGTTGTCCCTATTGAGACATTCTACTTAATACGCATGTCTTCATTCTCAACTTGAGAGAATTATAAATTGGATGGTCCCACTTCAAGTTTTAGTTGCTTGTCCATGAGACACTGTGGACCGTGGGACACGGAAATTTTTCCTTTTTTAAAAAAAATAATAATAATTGAAAGATGGAGAAAATGACATATATGAAAAGACACTATTAACTAATTACAACTATGAAATCGAATTGTTGACAAAATCTTAAAATGGGGCAATCGTGAAGGATTATGTATACCTACGTCACGTGTTCTTCTCCCGAAGTAGATAATTTGACGATATAAATATTTTTATTTTTCGAGAAATAATTGATTGAATTTTGGAGAAATGAGAGAAAAAAAGGAAAGTCTCTATATTTCGTAGGTTCTGAATGTTCTGAGTGAATTGAGAAATTGAATTTATTTTTATTTACATGCACATTCACATTACAAGTTTGTTAGATATTGAATTTCAAACCTGATCATACATTTAAGTATGGGAGTGTGGAGGAGATGCTATTAGACCAAATAACCACTCGACAAAATTAAATATTTATAGGAGTTGAGAAAAGAAAAATTGATGTTTTACGAAAAAAAATCGAAGTCTTTTTCGAAAACCAATGTATATTGAGCTTCTGCTCTTAAAATGCACTTGCATAGAGTTAGAGCTCATTCTTATACTCCAACAGACTCATCTATTTTAAGTAAAACTATATGGTTTTTTATGAATTTAGTTAGATGGTTTTTATACCTCTATAGGCCGTATACTATTAATAAAAGATCAATCCATTGTCTATATTTTTTCTAGTGATGTGATTAAATACGTTCATTTTTATTTTTTTAATTCTCAAAGTCTCAATTTTATGCACTAGCTACCATTTCCACTTTTTACCCCACTACATATATATATATATATATATATATATTAGTATTGTATCATTTTTTTAGTTTTTATTTATATAAAAGTTTAAATAAATATATAGAAAATGTTAAAAGTTAAAATTATAAAAAATAAATAAATCTTTTTAATTGATTAATGTTATAAAAAAATGTAATACACACTTACTTAGTGTGTCAAATTAAACTAGTTTAGTATGAACATCAATATGAGGTGACACTGATTAATTTAAATTTCCCATCAATAATTATAGTCCTCCACAATAAAATACAAAACCCTCTTAATCTTGTTTTCTCTAATGAATAGACGGTTTAGTTATTATACAAGCTATCATTGTACCTCTTTGAAAAAATTATTAATTAATAAACCTTAATGGCAACGGTAAAATAACTGCTTAGACCAGCTTATCAGTAACAGTACATATATATATTTAATGTTCTCCGCTGCCCATCGTCAACATCGGAAGAGTTCAAGGGATTGAAGGAAATCTGTCGGTAAATTGTGAGGATAAATTATTGCATATTTTAGTAATGGTGAGGACAAATTTTAGGTGGAACAGATCAATTATCGTACATTTATTTAATAATGTAAATCGAGCTTAATTATTTTAAATTAGTAATGAAGGGTTTCGCTTGATTATTCAGCACCGGGAAAAAAAAATTGCATTTAAGAAGGTCTTAATTTTAAGTTATTAAATATGTTGTCGCTCTCGTAGGTCAAGTTATATTTTTGAAAGAGAAACTATACGTTTTTGGGATCTATATGCTCCTATATTAGAAATGTTTTCAAAATCGAATTGGACAAAGAACCAACAACATAACTAGTTATTGATTTTAACTGGTTCGATCGGTTCAACGGGGATGACATGATAAATGATGTAATAATTGTATTTAATTTTATAAATATATATATATATAATATGTTAATATTAATAAAACATAAAATTTCCAATAGTATAGAAAAATATTATTTGAAAAAATTTCAATTCTTACTCATTTTTAAATACGTTCTTTAAAAGAAATACTACTTCATAATTAGTTAACTATAAATAAATAAATAAAACACTAATATAAGTAATCGTTTGTTGCATAATTCAAAACTAAGTAAAAATAAATTTCTATAGACCAAATATTCAACACAATTTAAGAGAGATTAAATAAATAAAATAATAAAACAAACACAAGCATCCACATATAATTACTACTTCGTTAAATTTTAAGGAAATAAATTCATGTCTAAGAAATTTACATGTTCAAAATCTTTCATCATTATCTTCAACTCATAATTCTTTTTTCTTTTTCCTTTTTTTTTTTACATTTTTCTTTATTTTAAATTTTTTTAATTTTTTTTATTTTTAAAAGGGTAAGTGAACTAGTGATGAACATATTGAACCACCACTAGTAGGGCTATCAACAAATCGAATCGAACAGAATATCCGAGGATTCGGATTCGATTCGATATATTTTACTCGAATTTGTATTCGTATTCAAATTCGACTCGAATCCTAAATTAGGTTTGAATTCAATTCAAGTAACTATTCAATATATTTGAATTCGATTCGAATGTTCGATTAACTCAATTTTTAACTTAAATTTTGAATTATTTATTGATTTTTCATCTTTTATTATATAATCACAAAATGAAAATACTTGATTTACCCAAAAAGCAAATATCAAATACATGTGATAGTTGACATTATATTCTTCATTACTATAAATTATAAATTATCAAAAATGTAAGTTTTGAGAAATAAAAATATTAATATATAATAAAATATATGCAAATATTTTATTGAATATCAATCTCGAATATTATTGAATTCGATTCAGATTTAATTATATATCGAATATTATACTAGACTCGAATTCGAATTCGAATTCATTAAATTTCGAATTGTTTGATAAAAATTTGATTTGTTGATAGCCCTAACCACCAATTCAATCAATTTTGATTGGTTCAAGATACCACTAATTTTTAAGTTTCAATTGAATGGAATTGACCACTGATTATTAGTCCGACCAATCCAATTTTCAAAACACTATTAGAAAGTTTAAGAAATTCGAATACATTGGACTTGAGTGGGATAAAGAAAAGGAATACAATATTAACAAAAACATTATTCTACAGAGTATATAACTCATACTCTTTTTAGATTATTTAAAATTTATGAGTAATGTAATTATCAATATTAATGCAATCAATTATATTTCTCCTAAAAGTTAGTTAACTACCTCTTATTTTGTTTAGAATTCTTCTATATATTTTGTAGGTCATTTGTGGTAAGCTGAATAATATGTGGAAAAAAGATATACATAATAAGATGTTTGAAAGGAGTTTTCTTATTTTTAAGGAAAAATTACTAAAATTCCCTCAAAATAAATTTTATATCTAAACAAATCATTAAAATATTTTCTGTATTCAAATATCCATTCCATCAACTTTTCACTCCAAAAGACCCAACAATTAATTTGTTAACTCAATACCCTTAATTTATTAAATTCTTTAAATTATCCATAACTTATTAAATTTGTAAACTTAATGAATTAGCTTTTTTAATAGAATATTTTCTTTAATTTTTTGAATTGATTTCTATCAATGATGATTATAAGTTTAATAAACTAAAAATTTTGAAGAAATATGTTTCCTTCATTTTTAAATATATATATTGCAATAAAAATGCTTATAAACTCTAAAATCATGTGAACTAAACAAAAAGACTAAAGTTTTTTTTTTCAAATTAATAAATAAATTTTACTAAAAAGAATTAATTTGGGTAAATAAAAAGAATTTTAATGTGAGATATTCAAGGCTAATTTTGTCCAAAAATAGACTAAAAGCTAATAGTTGGACTTTTTAGAATAAAAGAATTGTGAAATGGGATTGTTAGATTCAAAAATTATTTTATGAATTTTTTAGATATAAAATTTTATTTTAAGGGGGGTTTAGTAATTTTCCCTATAAAAAAGATTAAAAACTAAGGCAACTAGGGCATATCTTCTGTATTTTCTTGCACTTTCACTATTATTTTTAAATTAAACTCTTATAATAATATTCTCTGTAACCTTTTTACTTCACCTCTGGCAAACATTACTTTACTTGTAATAGGGACGATGATATTGGACTACATTTAGATTTAATTACTACTGAGGGGAGAAAACCAATATAGGCCCAAATTGTAGCTAATCCAATAAAGAGCCCATTTTTGCCACTGTATTTTATGAACCCAAATCCACAAAATTGATTCAGTATGATCCAAACCCAGATCCATAAAACAAAAAGGGCCCTTGAATTTTATGCCCCAGCAAAATGTCAGCCTCTATAAGGCTACCTTAATGGTAGCAAAGTTACTTTTATTAAATCTTGATTATGTTAATGGAACCCTAATCTTGAGATAAGACCGAACATATCTTTCATAGATATTGGAAATTTTAGATAATTCCGAAAGCTTCGGTTCACCCGTCAATTGTTAATTAACCAACTTATTTAAGGGTGCTTATTTTAAAGTCAACTTGTCTTCACTAGATTATATTATACATATGTCATTTTCTAGTAATAGTGACAATTAATGTAAATAATGCATATTTATTACTAATTATTAATAATAATAATTTAAATACTAATTTTTATCATAATTAATTCTTTGGATGCAATCATTGTATCGAAATGAAATATATTATCACCAAATAAATATCATTAGTGATAATTTTATATTATTACTTGACATGTTGTTATAAATATTTTTTTCTTGTAGTGAGTCAGCCCTATTTAGCTGTCTATATCCTGATTTATGTACTTTCATAGTCTATATTGGGATTATACTAATAAGAAAAATTAAGATCTTAGATAAAATTTGAAATTTAAAATCAATCAAGTGCATGTTTCGTCATACTTTGACATTTGTATCTTATATTATATATACATATCAAATTAATTAATAAATAGAGATACATACTCCATCATTAAAGAGGTCACGAGTTTGAGTTTGATCACTCAATAAACTTCCATTCTATCATTGAATGAGCTTCTCACTATGATAATGCTCCACAAGATTATGCATGTATTTTACTTTACTCTTGTAATAATTTTTCGCGCAAATGATGTAATTGTTTGTATTTTATTAGTTTGAAATATTGATGTAATAATTTGAATGTACTTAATCCATAAGAAAATAAATTAATTCAAATAAAGGATGAAGATAGAAAATTAAGGCTTTGTTCTCTTGGTGTTTCCCAAGATACTTTCCTACTCTCAGGACAAATACAAAATGCGTACACAATTTTTCATTTTAATTTCAGAATGCAAAATTTTAATTCCCGAAAAATCCATACAATTTATTTACAAAACTCCCTACAATCATATTTGAATTATTACAAATATATATATATATATATATATATATAAATCACTTTCATCCCACAAATCCAATAAAAAAATAACTGATTTGATATTAATAGTAAAGTTTGTTTCCTCCCAAAATATAAAAAAACAAACAACTAATTTTTCATATTTTCCCAAAATAAAAAACGTTTAACACATTTTTCAAATTTTTTCTCAAAAACCCATTTTTTCAAAGTATTTTCTACAATTCACCCAACATGCATCAGAATAATTTCAGAATTTGTAAAATAATAATTTTAAAAAAATAAAAAAGGCCGAGGAATCATAAAGAAGCCACCTAAGACAACTAGAGGGGTTAGTTGTTGTTCATTAATTAATTAAGCACGCATTTAATAAAATAGTGGTGGATTAAAAGTATGTTGCAAGTTGTATCGCACAAGACGTGACAAGATTCATAAGAAACATGTTTTCTTGCTTTGGTTTTATCTACGTTTTCACCCTTTATCGAACTATTCTAGAATGTCACAACAGTTAAAATAAAATAGTAAAGAATGTCTTTTCTTTTTCTGTTTAAAAAAATAAACATGTACCGTGCAAATTAAATACTCTATTAGAATATATATACATATCTGAGACACTCCTTTAAATTTAAATAGATTAAATACAGGATTTAAAACAAACTTAGGTAATGGAGAAATTAACTTGTTGCCTTTAACAACATCTTTAAATATTGTTTAATTCTTCTTCTTTTTCTTTCCTTGTCTTTTTCTTTTGAAGAGTTTATAAAATATAAAAAACATATTTCGTAAAAATTATTAAGTAACAAGCTTATAAGTTTAAAATAAGATATTAAGATCTTAACAAATTTTTATAATTTTTTAACCTTATTAATTATTAAATTTCTATCATACATTTTTTAAGTTCAAAAATATTATTTCGTCTAAATATTTGAAGGGCTTATTTTTAAAATAAAATCCAACATTATAAAACACCATTTAAAATATATAAGCTTATAAAATCTTTTAAATGAACTTAGTCAAATAATGTTAAAATTTATTTTAATGATATAATTAATTGGGACTTAAGATCTTGAAATTTTAAGTTTGAATTTAATTAATCATATATATGTGTGTTGATGATCGGCAAAATCCAACACATCAACTAATCAACTTCTTTTTGACTTTTATATTAATTCCAAAGCTAAAAAGTCTGCTATAAGTACCAGCTCGGCAACTCCTATACTCACCTACAAAACAAAGTTTTCCGCCCTTGCTACCAACTCTCCAGGCTAAATCTATGGCTAAGGAAGAGCAGAGTTCCTCCAGCAGGGACCAAAAATGGACTCTCCAAGGAATGACAGCACTTGTCACTGGTGGTACAAAAGGAATAGGGTAAAAAAGAAAGAAAGATCGCTTTTCCAGAAGCACTTATTTATTTCCTTCCCATAATTTAATTTATCCCATTATATGTGTGAAATTTCAGATACGCCATAGTCGAAGAGCTTGCGGGATTTGGTGCCACTATTTATACTTGTTCAAGAAACCAGGCCGAACTCAGTGAAAGGCTTAAAGAATGGGAAGCCAAAGGGTTCAAAGTAAAGGGTTCGGCCTGCGACTTGTCCTCAAGAACGCAAAGAGAAGAGCTCATCAAGAATGTCTCCTCAGCCTTCGATGGCAAACTTAACATCCTTGTAAGTACTTACATTAGTTAATTTCCGCCTTTTTTTTCATTTGCAATTGCCCCATCTCTTTCCTGGAAACAATACATTTAACAGACATGTATATATGGTAAAAAGGGTTTTTAGTTTTTACCCTTAAAATGCGACATTTAAGGATATATGAAAGAAAGAAGGAGCTTTTGCCTGCCCGGAAGCAAACCAAATTAATTTGCAGATGACGGTTACTATCTCTTGAATAAGGAAAGTCAAAATAGATGACTTCATGGGTAGCTGTCTGCCTATATACACACATACATAGTACTGTTCCAACGTCATCTTCATTTCTTTCGTTATCCCAAGTATAAGAAATATCGTCATTTGTCAACAACAATAGATACATTTAGATGACACGCTATCTTGAATAATCAAGATTAATATTTAATTTATGCTGCCCCTATATGCCCTCCAAAGTTCAATTAATGTGATGATCATCTTATAATTATTTACTGTACTTAGGTAAATAATGCTGCGATGACCCTAATGAAGCCAGTTTCTGAACATACTGCTGAAGATTATGCTCGTATAATGGAAACAAATTTAGAGTCCCCTTATCATATCTGCCAACTGGCTTACCCTCTTTTAAAAGCTTCTGGACTAGGAAATATTGTCTTTATTTCTTCTGTTGCTGGCGGGATGGCACTTCCTGCTCTTTCTGCTTATGCTGCATCCAAAGGTCAACTCTCGTCTCTCCATGCCATAGATTTTTTTTTTTAAATTTCTACGTGATTTTGGAATATGGGTTTGGCTGGAAGAATGTATTTAAAAAAAAAGAAAGAAAGAAAGAAAGAAAAAAGTATAGTTTTCTTAGATTTGTTAACTTTAAATTATGTATGTTTATTTTTCAGGTGCAATAAATCAACTAACAAAAAATTTAGCATGCGAATGGGCCAAGGACAATATTCGAGTCAATGCTGTGGCACCGTTTGGCGTTAGAACCACCATCCTCAAACCTGTATGATTCCTTCTCATCTGAATTCATTAAACTATATATATATATATATATATATGTTCCTATCACGCAATATTTATATATATTAATTTTTTTTTTCTTTTCTTAGGAGGACATAGATCCATCAATTCTTGAAATGTTTGTCCCATTAATGGCTCGAACGCCAATCGGGCGAATAGCTGAACCCGAGGAAATATCTCCACTGGTTGCATTTCTTTGCCTGCCGGCTGCTTCCTACATCGCTGGACAGGTTATTTATGTTGATGGGGGATTTACAGCAGGTGGCTTCTAGCAGGAATTGTTCAGACAATAGATTCAGTCTAGAGGAATAATAATCGTTAAACGAATACTTGCATGTCACCGTCAATTCTCCGTACAATTTTATGGCAAGACAAGTAAATTTGAAAAGTATTTCAACTCTTTTGCAGACCGTTCAAATCCTATCTCGTATTTAATTTGCATATGTAATAAACAAATGTTAAGTATAATAATTTTTTTTATTAAAAATACTTATTTTTGTACTAAATTGATATATATGTATTCAGCACTCAAAAAAAAATAAAAGAAGAAATATCTGTTAAAACAAATTATTCTTAATACTTTGCAGACTCTAATGCACCCAATACAACACCTAATATGTATTTACAAAGTGAAATAAAAAATAGAACATATATTTAAATAAATTATTAAAAATGCTTTGTAGATTCTGTTGCATCTAATACAATAATGCCAATTGAACTTTGACCACGAGGTGGTTTTTGCCATTTATACTACTAAATCAATTAATTTTGTTGAATAACATGTGTTACATGTAATTGATCATGTATGTGCGATGATGATCTAAATATATTTATATATATTAAGAATTTCTCGAATCTTTACCGGAATCTTACTCGTGGTTACCGAGAGAAGGGTGTGGCCAGATGTTTGCTTGGGAAAAACACATGAACTAAGCAAAACACAATATAAAATTGTATAATGAAATCTTAAGCTTTATTGGTTGTGCCACAAAGAAAGAACGCCGAGTATCTATCGTAACTGCATCAGAATCCGACCTGTAACGCACAAGATTGGACCGGACCGGAGGTAAAAACTAATAATTCGCAAATTGAGAATCATGGGCCTGCTACTTTTAATAAAAGGTGGTCAATGTCTTGTTATGGGGGACACACATATTTTTCGATGGATTAATAATGCCGGGTTGCCGACACCAGCACTTTTCTGCAGTAAAAATGTGCTAGGAAACGCGATGAATAAGCCGGCAGAGGATGGGTACGACTAAAGGTGAAGACAAGAATGTATATCAAGGATTTCTAGCTAGCTTTTGCAGTTTGCAATGCCCCTAAATAAGATTAGAATGAAAGGTGTTGTCTGAGATGCCATCCGCCGGATATAATACCAACCATCAACAGGATTATCAAATGAATCCGACATTTTTGCCTGTGGTAGGTTTGGTTTGAAAGCAACGTTTTTCGTCTAGTGCACAGCAACATAAAGTTGTCCCATTTCTGCTTTTTTGACATCCTATCCTTTTGCTCCCCACCTTTTCTTTTCTTTCTCACTTGGTTAACCTGTATTTTACGGGTTATCAAAGACGAGTGGCTATGTTTCTTACAGCCCAAATTGTCAAATCATCAATTTATTACATCCGCTCATCTGCACATTAAAGCAAAAAATACAGGCTGGGTTTATTGTTTCAAAAACCTTCTAAGTAGCTACGCTATAGCTCAAACCAAATAATAGTGGTTCCAATACTATATGAATATACAAGAGAATGCAACAATCAGGACAGGCAGGCTTAAATCTTGCTTGAGATTGGCGCCCGATTTTGTTGCAACAGTTGCATTAGCGGCCAAAATATATCCAGGCGATGGAAGCTTCCTGAGGTCTGCATCAGCATTGAAGGACATAAGGATATACATTAAACTACACAAAGATAACAAATTTAGAATTGTTTATAAGACGCAATACATCTTTTATGTTTTCGAAGAAAGAAATACCTCTACTATGAAGCGGGCCCATGAATTATCGGTGCTTTTTTCCAACACACCCTTGAGGATAGTTAATTGCAAACGATGAATCACATCAGCAATCTCCAGAAAGCGACCATGGTCAGTACACAGCATCTGGTTAAAACACAAGTTGTCGGTAAACTGTTAAATCTCAAAAGTCTAGATCACAAATACATCAATCTCAAGAATCACAGAATGTTCTTGCTTTTTCTTTCCTCCCAGAAGAGCACAAGAATGGCAACACTATGCAATGAACATACCTCTATAAGCATGTGCCCAGGGCGATCAAGATCTTTTACAACTATGGGGCACAATTGTTGCTCACTTTCCAGCTCTACAGCCCAGCTTGTTCCATTCTGATGGGTGTAGTTGATTTCAGCTTTTCTTGCTGTCTTTTCATCAGCCTGAGAGGAAGTTAAGAATTTCATATCTGCATTCTTCCCATTTCTATAAACTGATGTGAAACCGTGAGTCTGGAATAATACACAGGTTTGCAATATTATTACCTCTTCGAAAACTTGGTGCCTCAACTTATCAGCTCGATTGGTTACATTTCTTAAAAAGAGCATGTGCTTAATGGTCTTATCAAGAAGTCCATCAATGCTACACTGCATTCGAAATAGAGCACACATAAATATTTACCTGAAGAGATGAAGAAAGAAATAACTAGGACATATGACATGCAAATAGCAGTCACCTTTTCACTACTTGGGACAAGCTCCCTTAGCTCCTGGATCCGGTCTTGAATCAACTGTCTGTCTCGTGGTCTAGGCCTTTGATTATCCCCAGTGGCTGCCCTTCTCTTGTTGGTAGTTGATAGTCTTGATAATTTCCCTGGTTTCATGGAATCATATCTTTTTCTCTTTTGCTGATTATCAGACAATGCACTAATCTTGCTTTCAACTGAAGATACTGAAGTAGACAAATCAGATGCAACATTTATTCCCGGGGAAATAAATCCAGATGTCAATAAGTTCCAAGGAACTTTATCTTGTTCCACTGGGACGCTGTGTTGGGATTGATCGTGTCTTTTGGAGGACGCCAATTGTTTTCCTAAGGACATATCGGATGAAGTAACATTTGACTTGTTGGATGAGTTATCCTCAAAACTACTGCTTGGATTAGCAACAACAGCTTCTAAGAGGTGCTCCACTTCTACTTCTTTCCGATGAAAACTGACAGACTCAACTGCTGATACATCCATGCTATAGGAGGGCTCTCCATCACCAATTGGGGGACAAGCTACATCAAGACCTGAGATAGATGTGCCACAGGCATAGTGGTAAGTTCTATCCTTTACTGCTGCTCCAAGTGCTTCATGCAGTTCACAGTCCCCAGGGAAGCCGAAAAAGTTGCTTCCACTCTCACAAATGGCACTATCAAAGTCATTGCCTAAAATAGCTTGTTCAGTTGCACCTTCCTCAAAGTGAAAATCCATTGATTCATTCATGAAATCACCATACATCCTCCCATCAAAATTGTCACAATAAGAGGAGGCTCTTAATGTTTCTTCATGATGAAAAAATTTTAAAATGTCATTGTCAGTTATAAAGGAATTATAATCTTGAGATGATAGTTGACATGGTTCTGCCACATGAATCATGCTAAATGGTTGCTGGCTAAATTCACTTTCATTCCCATTTTCAAGAGCATCTGAAACTTGCTTCATAGATGTGGGGCAAAAATCTTGAACCATGGTCACTGGCATCATTTGATCGGCAATTAAGTTGCAATCTTTTGACCTAACACCATGAATGGCATTTTGATCTTCAATGACTTTTTCCATGTTAACGAGTGACGGTTCCTCTAAATTCGCCATGAAAGTAGACATCAAGGAGAACTGTTGAATTGAATACCTCCAGTCATATGCATCAGGTTTTTTATGGGCTTCAAATTTATCTTTGACATAAGCAACTAATGCCGCATCTTCAGGTACCTGATTCATCCATTAGAAAATTAAGTTTTAACAACCCAAACACCATCGACCCTAACCCCCACCCCAATCCACCCAAAAAAATAAATAAATAAATAAATAAGAAAAGAGAAGGAAAAGCAAAAACATATGCAACATAGAGCCTATAGGATTCCCAGTGCAGGCAAACAATAATTTACAACAGAATAGAGAAGACAAATGGCAATTATTAAGTAAGCATGCAATTATAAAACCATAAACTATCCGCAGGTTTCCGTGAAAAAAAAACGAGGAGATCAGAAATAGGTCACACCACTAAAACAATGACTGGAATTTAGAGAAATTATGTAAACAGAAAACGAACCAGTTCTACTGATCCAAGCTGTACAACTCCATGTGGCATTACAGGCAAAAGCAATATTGTCTGCATGAGCATTGCATAAAAGTCACCGTGTGTTAATTTAAAGTCATTTTATTTAACTCCACAAAAACTTATCCAATGCTTAAGTAACTTAAAGTTGTCAAACCACGAAATGCAATACCCCACACAGCAGAAAAGGATATGAAAAAGCCATCATTTTAATTTGCCATTTGCTTACCTTTATGCCAGCCGCAAATTGAAGCAGCCATTCATCCGGATACTGTTAAAGAAGAAACCATTAAAGCTTGTTTTCTACTAGAATAAGCATTTCCAAATTGCAGGTTTTGATCCAAAGACTGACCTCAGTAACTAAAAAAGAATTCAACATATCGGTTGCTATGTTGTCTGAGTAAATCCAGCAGGCACTTCCTGTGAAAGCTGCCTTGCCAACAACCCTGTTTAATTTCAGAACAAGAAGGCAGTTCATAACATAAGATAGGGGTGCTCTATCAAGTCTATAGGGTCAATTCAACATATGATAGGGTTTCTCTATCTAGTCTATAGAAGCAATTCAACTTTGCTATGCTGTTGGTTAACTATTGACCAGTTTTACTTGACAATTGAACAAACAACAATGTACAGACATACCACCTTCGCATTGCTGAACAATGGTCATGCAGTAACAAAATTAGCATCAAATGGAGTGCCCACAAGGCAAAATAATGGGTTCAGAGACCACTTATTATTGAGCTGAGGGCACAAAGAATTACTCACTACTTCCTCCAGTAGCATTTGGCAATCCAGACAATACATTCTTTTGCCTCAAAAACATGTATCTAACTCATTTCACCGGATACTCAAGGTCCTAATCACTGCATATCAAAACCAATTTCCTATTGCAATCATACAAATAAAGTGAAAAGGATGCTACGTCTGAAAACAGTGATTGTTTTGTCCTCTTTTCCATCTCTACTTGAAACTTATTATCCTCCCAACCAAGCATACAACTTAGTTCAAAACGCTTCGCATTCATTGGCTTATGATATAGTAATTCAAAAATCTCAAATCCAATTGTGATGACACATCTGAATTATGATGAGAAAAGAAAAGGTCTAAGTGGATAAAAACAAACAAATGATGACGCACCAACCCAACCAAGTTTAACTAGAAGCACTATTTGTTAGATAATGTAATGGGTAAATAAAGAATCATTCTGATAACAGTAGAACTACCCCCACCCCCCTCCTCAAAAAATAAAATGCATGTGTATAAAATGATGGATAAAGCTTACCCCTTTCCCAATATGTGAGACACACTTGACATTTCAGCTACTGCAAGTCCAACTGGATATTCACCAGGAGTTCCATCAAACATACTTGAACTAAAGGTGGAGGATAATCTCTTATTAGAATTTTCTAGGTAGAAATCTTCTATTGGGCTCACCATGGGATCTCTCGGCTTCAAAGTGTCACAGAAGCCATCTTCCCATGCCAAAACCCTGAAAAGTAGGGCATTTGGTGTTTGAAATTCAGAAATGGTTTAACAGCAAGGAATTTTGCTTAAAATGATAATTACATTTTGTGGTAGGAGTAGGATATACAACAAGGGGAAAATTTACTTAATCTAACATTTTACAAAAGATGGATAACATTTTGTCATGCAGCAAGCAGAGAATGCAAATTGACAGCAGGGCAATGCTTCTTGGTTAAGATCAAAGAAGAGAGGAATAAACTCAAGATACAGCTAGTACATGATATGTATGCATCAACAGAAAAAGAGATGAAAGTGTATGATCAACATGCTAAGGGCACATATATATAACGTTTGTAAATATGAATACGCCTTAGTTTACAGGGTTTTTCTATATTTCACACCCTTTATCAGTATAAATTTCTTAATATATTGTTTCATTGAGGATAAAGTGTGTGATAAACGCCATAAATGAGCTTGCATATCGAGCAAGGCTCATACTTGATTCAGAATTGTGCGCATATTGGGAGTGTAAAGTTTCTGATGCCTGTCAAACAAGAACATACTTACCCTGAGCAGGCACCCACTGAAAAGGGGGAACCCAATCTACAAAGACTTAAGTGAATGACTGCAGTAACTAAGGGAGAGAATCTGACACCATAGTCTTTACTTATTTTAACAAACTATTGGCTCAACAAATTCAAGATCTAAATAGAAACAATGTAAGTTTTTCTCCACGTTGCAGAAAATAGGTCGTGATTTTGTAAGTTCAGATAAGGGACACTAAACAGGATCAAAAGACACAAAATCAATCATTCAAAACTTTTCAAGAGGCCTCTACTCTTAATATCAGAACACATGATTGAGCTATGATCTTTATTTTAGATAAGGCAAAACTTTGAATGTCCACAAACAAATAAAGTCTTAACTTCATCTCTAAAAGAAACTGACATAAGAAAGTTTATGTGAGATTTTCTGTTTCTCATTTTTCTTTATTTCTTTCCTTCTATAGTAGACAGTTAAGTGTTAAATCAAGATCAAATCCTGCAATGTGGCAAAAGAATAGTCTTCACCCAACAAAAGGTCAATTTAAAACAAGGAGAGTAGAGAGATAAAGACAATGCAGGTTGAAAGTTGACTTACATTTCATCTTGATCCTTAAGCTTCCAGAACACAGCATAATTCCAAGGAGAATTGCAGCAAAGACTTTGGAGGAATGGCCGCAAGAAACTAATCCCCATGGCTTAATATGGTATGCAAAAATTAAATATCCAGTACAACAGAAAAACCCAACCAGTTAAACCAAAAAAATACTAACTTCCCCGATATGATCCTCGTCCTGCCTGTAAAATCCATAGACCAGCTCTTCGTTTCATTGGTGGCTCCATTGGTTTCAATAAGTCCAACATTTTATATCTTTCTTTAACTAAAACTATTTTTGACGTCACTGGTATAAGAATATTAAAGGAGGAAATCAATGAGAAGACAGAAGATAAACATTCTCGCCAGAAACCTCCATGGTCTTGTAATCAACTTATTAAGGAGAAAACTATCAGGTTGGCAATAAAAGCAGGAAAGAAGCTTCAGACCGAATCAAGGGAAAACCACCAAGGATTGCTTTTTTTTGAGATATATAAGAAGCGCCAAAGCTGCTTTTGTGTAAGATATATAAGCAGCAAAAAAGCCGTTACCGGTACAAAACTTGGGAACTGCAAAATTCATAGGAGCAATTATCTGAGAATGAAAGGAAATACAAGATAAGCAAAGAAAATTAGAAATGTTCACAATTAAACGCAACCACTCTATAAAATCAGACAGTGTTAGTCTTTATATGTCTCTTTTTAATTTATTTTTACACCTTTCCTCCTTGTCCCCCTTTTCCTCATTAATTCCTCGATCCAAAGGTAGCATAAGAAAGCTGTAAGCGTATCTCAACTTCTAAATTCTAATCATAGACATTAGTCTTTTTTACTTATCTTTCTTGACAGCCAAAAGCTAAAAAGGTAATCTCAGGACAACTGACTCAAATTTTCAGTCTTGAAACTCTAAAGACTTCATTTCTGAAGAAAAGCTAAATCAAATCTCCATAGCATATCGATCAGAAGAGCAGAATTGCACTAAATAATATGGTTTGCAGCATTACATCAGAACCAAAGATATTACAAGCACTAGATTAACAGTTTTTTCCCCCAAATTAAATTGTTAAGCTATTAAAAATCATTTTACCAAGACCTGGCCGTAAAACACAAAACAAAAAACGCAATAATTCACAAGAAATTT
>JACGDI010005756.1:196495-221804 GCA_014898725.1 Jacaranda copaia
AAAAAAAGAGTTTTAGCTCCGTGAATTTCTTTCTCTTTCGCTCTCCTAATTCATCAACATGATACAAAGCGATTAAACCAAAAAAGAAAGTGAAATTCAATTGAAATACTAACAAGAGAGAAACTTACATTGAAAATGCACTTCAAATGAAAGAATCGTGATAGAGTTCAAACTCGTTAGCTTCCATTTCTTAATATTCACAGTAAAAAAGAACCAGAGATTTCAGTTTGACACAGCTTCTTGAATTTCTCGACTTTGAGACGACGCGAAAATCTAAAATGGAACGAGGTGATGGCTTTTGCTTTTTGGTGGGAAGTCCTCTGAGAGCGAGTGCCTTATTCACATTTATTTATAGTTATATAAAAAATAAAAATAAAAAAAGTATGACTAAGTACAAATATTGGGCTGCCGGGCCCAGCATTGAGTGGGCTGCTGCTGATTGGGGGAAGCCCCCTCTCTTCCCTTTTTTTGTCGTTTTCCGGATTCGAAATCGGTCCACAATCGGATTTAATGATTCCTCGGCAGCAGTGGGATTTCGGGCCCCCCACCGTTGAAATTACTTTAATTAAGTACATCAATCGAAAAAAGGAAAAAGGAAAAATGGTTTAGAGTTGAAAACTTTTATGCTGGGTCGCAAAGCAGCAAAGTATTAATTTAAGTATTTTAAAATTGGTATGGAAAAATATTTTTTGGTAATTATTTTAAGTATTAATTTAAGTATTTTAAAATTGGTATGGAAAAATATTTTTTGGTAATTATTTTACAGATAACTTTATGCAAAATTTTGTGAAACGATTTTGGGTAGCTAATAGCTGGCGCGGGCACACCACTCGTCTTTTTTATATTAAAGATTTTTGTCTTATTCCACCAAAAACTTTTATAATATAAAGATAAACAAAAGCACTTATTTATTTTTTATGCAATACCATATAATCTCCTAATAATTTTATTAGATCAATAAAAAGAATTGCTAAGATTAAGCAACCATAGAGTGGTCGTTGTAGCAACGAAAAGAAAAAATTCAATGAGAGCATTTTAATCAAATTATTCAGAAACACACACAAAAAAAATACTTTATAAATAACATAATACACATATAATTTAGCACATTTATTAAAATTAAACAAGTAAAAATATTTATTTATGTATTACACAAAACCAATTTTTTAAATAATTTTAATATATTTATTTAAATGTATGTAATGAGCAAGTTGCATTTCACATATATCACACGGAAACATATTAAAATGAACTGATATTTTCCATAAATTGTGTAAATATAATATAAATATCCATTTAAAAAAAAATTCAAACCTAATAAATCATGGAGTTGAAAATGGCATCGGTTACAACCTTCAATTGCCTTAATCAACCAAGCAACTTGAACCCACCGCTGACATAATGTAATTGACCGCTAAGTGTGAACTAATCACGACATTATCAAAATAATAAACTCTTGCTATCTTCACGAAACCTACAAGACAACGTTACACTTATTATAATTTTTATAATAAGTCAATTATTGCCCTAATTTCCTTTAGGGTTGACTAATTTGCGCCATATTATGATATTTTTAATTATGTGCAGCAATCTAAACGTCATCTATGACGTCTGCTCGACAGCCGACTTAGCAGATAGTGAACAGAGGAACTACTGCTTTTGTCTCAGCAAAGCTTAATTGATAAGTAGATAAGTTGAGTTTAACTTATAAAGTGTATCATTTAATAGGGTGCATTTGAAATTCTATAATCAGAACATCTTTCTCATCTACCGAATCAATTCCATCTCGGAAGTTTCCTCGAAATTTCGCATTGGATATTAAAATTAGTGAATCTTTATTTAAAAAACAATGCACTTACTCTCACATTAATTTATTGAGTAAGAAAGTGATTAGATGCTTATCTTTACTCAATTTTGAGAATATTTATAAAGGTTGAAGTGGGGTAAACTCGTGTTTGCCTCATGAATAAAATCTTATGTGTGAAGGTCCATTATATTAAGGTGTGCATTTTTAGCAATAATTTAACTAAATTAATTTTTATTTATATTTTTATCATATCATCACCTTTTCCTTTAGTGGCATTTAGGGAAGTTCACGGGTCAGGTTGATTCGTGTTTGGGGAAAAAATGAATTCAAATTGATCATTTTTGGTCTTGTTGGGTCAAGTTTCATCATTTTTAATTTCTAAATCCAAACTAAATCAACTTGATCTAATCGAGCTCTAGGGGGGAAAAAGAAAGAAAGAAGAAGGAGGAGGAGAAGGAGAAAGCACTAATTGCAATTTCATTAGTTCTTTAACTAGAAAATTAAGATATTTAGATTATTTTAAAATATTCATCAAAATTTAAAAGCATACAATATTGTATAAGAGCACTACAAGTTATAATTGTTATAAATTATTTCATTTTTTATCACAAGCTATGATTGATATTATAAAATTTTATATCCAAATCTTAGTTGAACATTAAATACAAATATAAATAACTAAAGTCATAATAAAATAATAATAATAATAAATTATTATTTATTTTAATTAGTCTAGTCGAGTGAGTGAAAGTGAAATCCAAGAACCAAAATAAATGTAATCAGGTTTGATCGAATTTTACCCGATGTATCAAACCCGATTACCCGAATCAATTAAATTGGTTCGATTTGGATCATCGGGTTGATCCGAGAACACCCCTAGGGGCATTTATAAGATTAAGGGAATGTTTGGTTATATTTTTTTATTTGATTTTATTATGTGTTTTAGGGGAATGAATTATTGAAAAAAGTGAAAACTATTTTTTTTGGTATGTTTGTTTATATTTTAGGGGGAGTTTTTTTATTATAGCTGCCAAATCAATATTTTTTATTATATTTTTGAAGTAAAAATAGAATTAAGTGATTTTTTAAATATTAAAATAATAATATAATACATATGTATGAATATATTGGAGAATGTGTATTTAAAAAAAACAAAACAAACAAACAAAGCCTAAACTTTTTTACTTGATGTAATTATCTATTGAATATTAATTTTTATTTTTTCGAGTCATGAGCGAACACGTGTGGAAATATGAGTGCACCGACGAGATGGCAGACTTCAGCACATGGAAACAACGGGGAAATTTCGTCTCTCGTGCGGGGCTAAAGTGACGTGAGGTCACCGGCGGATGACGAAAGGATGGTACCAAATTCCGACATTAACAGGATAAAGAAGACAGGTGAGTGGGTGATGGTCGGCCGCCCAACTTACATTCAAGTACGTCCATGGAGCTCCCGTCCACATCTTTGCCCTCCACCAATAAGGATCCGACTTATCTTTGTCGCTGCCCGAATAATTTTGGGAATATTTAGTCATAGTTTGGAGATAATTATGAAAGATTTTGAGAAAATAAATTTTGATAGATTGAGGAATATAATGAATATTTATTTATAAAAAAAATATATAAATTATTTTAAAAAATTTAGTATGTTTATTTATATTTTTTGTGACAATATTTTTTTATTGTAAAGTTAATTCAATATTTTTTTATTAAATTTTTAAAGTAAAAATAAAATTAAATAGTATTTTTTATTGTAAGAGCAAAAATAAAATAATATATATAAGAAAAAATGTGGAGTTTGAAGGGATAATGAATTATATAGAGGAAAGTATGGGGTATTTTGACATTTTAAAGAAAATATAAATGAATATATAATTTATATTTTGTTAAAAAAAATTATATGAAATGGCGAGAACCCAGTAAATCACTTCAATATTTGATTCCCACTGACAAAATACTCCATTTGTTTTTCTTGCGGGTCCTTTTTTTCCAAATTTGATTTATTTTTTATTAGTTTTGTGCATTGTTATAACCTAATTGTCTTAAAATACATGAGAATTGCCGCCAACTTGTTGTGTAGTTTACCTTTATTTTAAAATGTTGACTTTAATGATTTCAATTATATGGAAAAAACTACTTTTTTAATGAGATGGTGGGGCCCATCTTCTTTTTCAACGCTCATATTTGCGCAGCCCCCGAAGTTTTCTACTTGGACTTTGCTTTTTATCGCAAAACGACGTTCTTCATTAATGTGATTGATTCATCTCATGGATCAGTTAATGCCCCAATTATTATGTTGTCTTTTCTAAGGCGGACGGGATTCATTTTCCCATGCAAGAATTTTACCTTTCCATGGTGTTTACAGTCAGATTGGTTGTGTTTATTATTTTAATTTTTAATTTTTAATTTTGAAAATTTAATTAAAATAAATAAATTGAAAATAAATTTATATTTTGATACTATATTGAAAAAGTAATAATTATATAGAGTTAAATGGAATGTAGATAGAGATAAATAGTAATAATAAATAAGAGAGATAAGTTGTATAAGTTATTGAAAGAAGATATGTAGGATATTGAAAAATGTGTTTATTTCAAAATGAATTGAAATATTAATAAAAATAATGATAAATTATTAATAATTTATTTTTAAGTAGTAAAAATAACTGAAAATAAAAAAAAAACATAACCAAATTGGCCTTTAAGAGCTGTTGGTTTTGTTTTCTAAAGCCATTTTTATTTTTCTGATGAAAATGAATAATAAAAAATTAAATAAAATATCGTCGGGATGTTTTGTTTAAAATAAAATAATTATGCAGGATTAAAAATGAATTGTATTTAGGTATTGTTGTGTTTTTATATTAAAAGTCATACAAATAAGAGTATAAAAAAATAAAGTGTGAAAATGGATAGAAATATAGTTTAAGAATGTATTTGGAAAAATGTGTTGAGAATAAAAGTATCTGTGAAAATAAAGAGCAAGTAGACAGTTTTATGTTTTCATTTTCGGGAGATTGAAAATGATGTCTGAGAACAAAACCGAACAAGCACTTAGCAATTTCTTGAGGTGTAATAGATTTTAATAAAAATAATTTATTACTTTATTGCAGTACTTATAAATATTTCACATCCTCCGTATTCTCGAAAATCTGCATTCGATGAGATAAATTAAATAAGAAAAAAGATAAAAACATTTTTATTGTTTATAGTTACATGAGCAAATATAATATGATCCATACTTTTGAAATGAATCTTATGGCCTTTAAAGTCGGTACGGCTTGGGTGAGTTTTTAAATCTTGTACGTCTATTACATTGACATTAGCGTTAGTTATGTACATTATTTTTTTAGACTTGACGTGAAAATTCAAAAAATAATTAATTAATGCACTCATAAAAGATATTGCGATCAATAGTTATAATCAATATGCAAATTGTTGATGTGAAAACCTTAAAAATGGCTAATTAATGCACTCACAAAAGATATTGCTATTAGTAATTACGGTCAATATGCAAATTGTTACTTAATTGTGTAAAATCTTACACGTCTGGTGCATTGACATTAGAGTTAGTTATGTAAATTACTTTTTTGGGCTTGATGTGAAAACCCTAAAAATAGCTAATTAATGCATTGAAAAAAGAGATGGGGATTAGTAACAACGGTCAACATGTAAATTATTACTCAATTGTACAAATTGCAGCGGATTAAGTCATCAAGTTTTGAAATTTATACATGTTATTCCATCACCTATTATTTCATATATATTAAAAAAAATTTATAAAATAATTGATTAAAAATTAAATATACATAATATAAATTCAACAAATTAAAATAAAAAATAAAATATAGAATCCAAAATAGGAATGTAAACTAACCGAACCGAGCCCAAATCTAATAGGTTCAAACTCGACTCGTTGAAATAAGCGAATGCTCAGTGAGCCTTATCGAGCTTGACTTGATAAAACTCATTATAGAGTAGCAAAAAAATTTAATTTGTTAAGCTCGAACTCAAATTCGAATAGATTTGAATTAACTATAGTTTATTTAAACTCAAATCAAAATTTATAATTATAAATTTTTTAAATAATTTTATTCTATATTTCTCTTAAAAAAATTAAATTATTATTATTATTTCTTATCTTATAGATTTTATTATATTGGCTTAGATTATAAGTATATATATATATATATATATGTATACATAACAAAAAAGTTTGTTTAAATTTACGAACTTTTCGAATCAAATATT
Organism: Jacaranda copaia; assembly: GCA_014898725.1. Taxonomy (NCBI): domain Eukaryota; kingdom Viridiplantae; phylum Streptophyta; class Magnoliopsida; order Lamiales; family Bignoniaceae; genus Jacaranda; species Jacaranda copaia. The sequence goes on from JACGDI010005756.1 coordinate 202,552, forward strand.
ATTGAGTTCGACTCGCCTCAACTCAACTCAACTCAAACTTGCAAAGATCGAATCGAAGACAAATTTTTATCAAATTAAACACAAAACATTCGCCAATAATTTCATTTCATTTACAGCCTAATCCAAAATGCATAAGGAGAAATTTAAAAAAAAAAAAAAAAAAAAAGCTGCAAATATAATCAAAGTAGGAAATAGTACGGGACAGATGTTAAGCTGTGTGCGGTGTGTGCGTGATGGTGGACCAATTATTTTTCTCTTCTGGGAATTAGTGAAAATGGCCTTTTGGACCGCTGGAGGTCGGGACTACTGTATGTTTTAGGTGTGTGATGTGTCCTCTTTTGATTGGTAGATATAAGAGTGTAATCCAAGCCAACCACCCAAAAAGGTGGGCCCAATATTATCATTACATCAGGCGTTCCAAGGACAGGCTTGGATCCAATGAACTACGACCTTTGTGCGTGTCATTAATTTATATGGTGTGATTTGTGAATTAGAAAAGTATTATTATTACAATCAAATGGATGTTAAAATATTGAATTAAAAAAATTATTGTTAAAATGTGGCGTTAGTCCTTAAATCATAATTTTGATGCACCATTTTTTTTTACGAATTATGAATATTAGAAAAAAATTATGGCTTTGTTTGGTTATATTTCTCCGAAATAATATTATTTTGGAAAAATATAATCAAACATATTTCTATTTTTCTTCCAAAATACACATTTTTTAATATATACATACATATTATATATATTTTTAATATTATTAAAAAAATAATTCAATTTTATTTTTACTCCAAAATCCAACAAAAAAGATTAATTTAATTGTTATAATAAAAAATGTCTCATAAAACATAAATAAACATACCAAAAAACAAGCTTCACATTATCTAATGATTCATTCTCCTAAAATACATAATAAACACATAATAAAATCAAATAAAAAATATAACCAAACACTATCTATAGATTTTTCCATCATTATAAAATATTATGTTTGAACTACAGTTGCCATCTAAAGGGCAAAAAAAGGTTGATTACTTAGAAAATTTGATTAGGCACGCTAATTAATGGTCTAGTTTAGTAAATTATTTTATGATTATAATTCCAAAAAGGCCAGTTTTATGGTTTTACAAGATGCAAGAGATTAATTAAGGGCTAATTTGTATCAATTTTGAGCTGTCTACCTTAAGCTACCAATGCCCAACAAAAGTGAAAAGATTCTTTAGTGTCTGTTTGGTTTTATTTTCAAACACCAAAAAGTAAAAATAGAAAGCTATCAATATTTTTTCTATTTTCATAAATATTTTCTTTCTCAAAATATTTTTCAAAACGCAACATTACACTCTTTCTCTCTATTTTCACTTTTCATTTTCTTCTACTCACATTTGTATGATTTTTTATACAAAACACTACATTTTTCAAATACAATTCATTTTTAATTTTACATAATCATTACATTTTGAATAAAACCTCTAAAAAATATTTTATTTTTAAATTCAAATTCATAAATAATTTTTCACTATTTATTTTCACTAGAAAATGAAAATACTTATGACCACGTTTCATATCTTCAATGGCATGACTCGTGGCCCGGAAAAGAACCATCATGAAATGCAACGTTTTATGAATGATTTATCAGACAAAGGAAATGTACCCAGCCTCAAAGGCCCGACCAACACAAAGTCACCCAATAATTCTTCCACGAGGTAGTGATTAGGGCCCAAAAATAAATAAAATAAAAAATAAAATAAAATCCTCAAAAGATGGATTAAAGGTGGAGGAAGCATTTTTCCCTACAATAAATAATCAGATATGCAATTAATTTTGATATAGGGGGCCCGAATATATTGCCCTTGTTGGTCTTTTTATTGTCCTTGGAGGCCCACACATTCGTAATTAAAGTTTAATTCTTCCTCCTAACCTCCCCCACTCCCCAAAATTCTTGATTTTAATCATATATAAAATTGAATGAGTACAATATGTAGCATCACACATTAATACAAATGCTTATAGTCCATTTGTTTATGTTTTTGTGACTTATTTTTATTTTCTAGTAAAAATAAAAATAGAGAGTCATAAACTTTTCTTTCATTTTCATATTTCATTATCTCCTACTTATATTTATACAATTTTTAATATAAAAATACTACATTTTTCAGATACAACTCATTTTCAACCATACATAATCATTAGATTTTAAATAAAATATTCAAACAATATTTTATTTTTAAAAACATATTTATAACTAATTTTTCACTAAAAAATAAAAATACCTTCAGAAAACAAATCCAATCAGCCACTTAGGATCTCAATTTAATTAAATATATGTAAATTGATGAGGAGAGATTCTTTCAAGGGACTCCTCATGCATGCCCTTCAATAGATAAACCATAAAAGCTATACGGGCGGGCATTGTACACTTTTGGGACCATACATAACATGTGGTGAAATTAAGGGAAAAAAAGGATTAAAGTGTCCGCATGGAAAATTACGTTGTACCAGAACAAGCGAAGCACAAATCATCAAAAGTATATAGCAATGTCGCTCATGTGAGACAAACGCTTTTTTCGTGCCCGTAAGAGGATAAGAATGCGTGCCTGCAAGTCATTTTCTCAATACATAGACCACAATTGTACATCGAGAATATTGAAAACAAATTAATAATAATACCACAATTCCTCAAAACATATTGTAAAATGTTTAAAAGCTTATAAAATGATAAAAATACCTGACAAATTATTTTTAAAAGGATTTTTCAACATCCTAAGATAAAATGTTTGGATCTAATAAGTTTTTTTAAAAAAGTAAGGAGATTCTAACTTATTTTTAAAATCTCTACAAAATTCTTTATTTTTAACTATTTTAATTACAAAATTTTCTTTACAAATATCTTATAAGCTCCAAAATTTTTATTTTATCTAAATACTTCAATAATTTATTTAAAAAACAAGATCTAACATCCTTGATAAGCTCCAAAAAATCTTATAAGATATAAAAACTTATAAAATGTTTCAAATAAACTTAGTCGAACACCCTTTTTGTCGAATCATATTCATCTATTATGACATACAAAATTTTCCATTTTAATGGCCATTATTAGGGTTTAACCAGAATCTCCAGCTTGGGCCTAAGAGCAATGAAGTTGCCCTTAGACTAAGCCCTAAACTGTTACTAGGCCCATCATCCAGCCTAATTCAACCCTCAAAAGTTTTCCTGGAACTCAAAGGTTAAAAACCATAGAGACCCATAGGCCATAACTTGGTCCAATAGCCATCTCACTCGTTATGGGATAATTCTAATCCAGTTTCGATTCTCTTGCATGATTTGTTTATGTTACATAAATCAATTCGGATTGGGATTATGACCCAGATTGACTCAAGATTGAGATACTAATTTTAATCGATTAGCGAGCATTAATTTTTCTTTAAACAAAACCACGTGAAATGTGAGTAAATTTTCCATACGTAACCACATGCACCACATAAATAGCTTTTACTCTGATGCGGCTGAAAGTCGCATATAGTGAAAAAGGAAGTGTTTGGGATGAATTCGATCAGGGAGGTCGAGTATTCAAGATTAATAGTTCTGACGCGTGATATAGAAGATTTATAGCGTATTTAGCATTACCTTAAGCCTGGTTGAGTATAAAGTATTTATAGACTTCTCCAAGCGTGATTTGACCATGGTGTCCTTATCAGGTGTACTGACTTTTGTCTTTACCAGGGAATTGATGGTCACTCTATGTCCAGATTCAGGTACTGTTCCAGGTAGCTAAATCTCCTATTTTTCAGGATAAATAGTACCTCTGGAGACGTCTCCCTGCCAAAGGTGGTGGCAGGTTTGGCAGAGTTGGTGACAGCGACTGTACCGGTTGTCACGCGTCATTAATGAGGATACATGCTGCCTGTCAGACTAATAAATGCTGCGGAGATCCGGGTCAATGCCGAAGTGGGTCTTGAAGTCGATACGTGTCGATCAGGCTTGACTGTTAGAACATTCGGAGTGGTCCTAAGGTCGATGTGGGTCGACCGCGAATCCTGTCAAGTATGGTCGATACAAATTGACCAGATGATCCCTGATAAGCGATTTGGCCCACACTTGATGTTGGACTTCTTGGGCTATCCCATTTGATGTTGGGTTTGTTGTGCCTATTGGGTTATTCCATATCACCCTCTCTATATATATTTATTATTATTATTATTATTATTATTCAATCTGTTGCCTATGTACGTTTCGCTTTCATTTCAAAAATATTTTATATTATTTTGAAGGAGGTATTTTTTTATTTGTCAAAATTAATTTAATTTGTGATCATTAAAAATTTTATAAATGATGCAAGAAATGACTTCATCGTGTTGGCTAACAAAATTTTTAATATTGGAGTGGATATAATCAAAACGGATTTGAAGTCAGCTGAATGATAATAGTTTAAACTGAATTTTTAATACAAGTGTGTTTTCACATTTTAAATAAGTTCAACGCCCCTTGTACTTGGTACTTGAATTCAGGCCAGACCTATCTTTAAACAGGGAAGATTGGTTTAATCCAACCATGTTTGGTAAGGAATGCCTGGACTGGTCTTATCCAGTTATCCTAGTTTTGTCTGAAGAAAAACAGTGGCTGACGGTCTGGAAAGAGCGTTAGGCAGAAACTTTGAATATTCTTCCCAATAAGCCAAGGTGCTATGTGATTTTTCAGTGATGCTTCCCTTTTATTTAATATACTAATAAGCCGGAAATCAATTAAAAAATAAAAAATAAAAAATAAACAGTGGTGCTCAAGGATGTACCTTTCATCGTATTAGTTAATTAATGCTAATCATATTAGATAGCGTGTTTAACAAGATTTGCCACGTGTCATTTTGTAGTACATATCCCTTCCTGAAATTAAATCCCATCTGTCCATTAGAGGGTAGAGACACTTTTTAAGGTTTTTTTTTTTAATAATAATAATAATTATTATTTTTTTAGTATTACCTATTAATTAATGGCCAGTGGAACCGAGAAAAGGATCAATTTTCTACTTTTCTGAAGATAATTTCATTAGTATAGTATTTTTTTCATAATTTAATTTATTATACTAATTGACAAAAAAACAACTTTAATTTTGTATTTGATTTGAAATGTATGAATAGGTCACGTGTGTCAAAATTTTGCAAAGAGACTCATTTGAGAACCTAATTTTAACGTAATAATTGAGAGTGTTATGCTCGATAAAACTTATGAAATTTTAGATTAATTTGAATCTATTTTTGTGGAGATGTTCGTTGAGTACTTATTTATTAAAATTAATTAAGACTCAAAGGAGACTATTGGAAAAACAGGTCGACTCGCCCATTTTTGTGTCTGCATTCAGCTTTCAACCGGTAGACTTTCTATACACTGCTATATTAATTTTGTATTGTTTATTGTATTAGTTTGTTCCAGTACTAATCTATTTCAGTATTTCTTATTGTTTTATGTCATTTGTATGACTTATGATTTCTTAATCTCACACAATACAAGTATGCACTGTATTATATTCTTATAATATGTTAAATTTATAACTTGGGATAAGAGTTTTTGGACAAATTAAATAAAATCTCAAATACTCTTTATGGGATGGAAAGATTTGTATTTATAGTTGGTTGCTGATAATTAACATTAATATATAGTAATTATATATAATTAATCAATGATTATGAATTCATTAGATTTTAAAATATGATGTAATGAAATACTCAGAAATAAATCAAAAAAGCGCGCCACTTGGACAAAAAGCGCACCAGTGAACCACAAGCAAACTAATAGAAATCCAATCCGAATATAATTAGGTGGAAACTCATTGTCCTAAAACTTTCTTCTTCAAGGCTGATCCCTTCATAATTCCAACCTTAAGACTTCTGAACTGTAAAAAGCGAAAAACAATTCCTTTTCAGAAGCTGTGGTTCAGCTGTCCCAAGCACGTTTTATTAGCATATATAAATAATTAAGACTGTAAACAGTACGAATATGCAATATTTGTATTCGTATTAGTATTCGTTTAAGTTTTATAATATTCGGATCCATATCCGATGGATATTAATAGAATTCGAATATATTTATATTCGATTATGATTATTAGAATATATCCGTTTATAAATTTTTGAATATCTGTCACAAATATCTAAATATCCGAATCCGTTAATTTGTAATAAACGAATTCGGATGCGAATGGTAAATAAATCTTCGAATATTCATTTATTATCCTATATATAATTAGCCCTCCTAAATCATGTATTATATCACATATATGAAAAACTTGAGAATGACAAATTATAAACCATATCACAAAAAGATATGGCTTATCTGCAACATATATATCCATCATCGCATTCGTGCAGGCATGAAGAAAACAACACATTAGCTAACTTAATCCGATTATTGTAACTTTTTGGTTTTAAATATTCATAATCCCGAAAGTAACATTTATAATTAATTATGTATTAATATAATCTTCTCGCAAATATGTGTGGCGCCTGTTGTTTCAATTTCATCGGTTTATGTGATTTAAGCAATATTGACCACAACATATATACATAGATTAACTATAAAATTATTGATTAATTACTTTTTCGTTGGAGAATTGAGTGCACGTTAGATTGTTTCTCCTTAAACCAACCAAACTATGATTAAAAGGAGATTAAAAGCACCAGAAAAGTGTAATAAAACCATTAGTAAGTATAGTATTGCATAAGCACAAATATTATATTGGGAGGTTTGGTAAGATGTAATAAGAATGTAGTTAAGATACAATTTTCAAAGGATGGTTTCAAAGGTTCGTGCGTAAGTGTCAATTCACAGTTTCTGTCCAGGCCTCTTTCAATCCTTAATGTCAGCTTATCTTAGCGTAAACAGCTAGCCTCCAACCCAACCCATCACGCCACGTCATCAACCACCCTATCCCCCCAAATCCCACCCCTTTTTAATCCAAGACCACAGCAGTACAGCACCCCTCAATTGAACAAATCAGAGAGAGAGAGAGGAGAGATATGGAGGGTTTAATTCCATTTCTGTATAAAGTCATAGTCCAATACAAAAACGGGGGAGAAGGGGTAATAGGGACATGGGCAAACGAATCACCATCGGCTGCATACATGAGGCTTCCCGGTGACTCGGGGCGGTTTTCGACTTCCGATATCCAGCTTTTCCGGCCAGACTGTGGCTTCTCCGCCTGTTCACCGACTCGCTCCGCCGTGGGAAGGGGTGTTTCCGCGGCAATTCAGTCTCCAGGGCAAACCCATTTGATCAATTCTTGCCGGGCTGTCAAGTGATGGGACCAAATACTTTGTTACGTGCCCAAGAAAAGTTGAGGGCACGTAAGCAATCAACTTGCCAGGTTATTATAGTTTCGGTAATTGTAATAATAACTAAGCAAATCTTTTCTTTTCCCTTATCATTATTTTCAGTCTTGAATTGTGTTTCATCGTGTTTGATATTTGTAATGTCTTTGGTTTGTGGAAAACCAGAAAGGGTCCACATGCCTACGTGTTTATGTAAAATCTCAACTTGTAAATAGTGTTTGTGCATCTGCCGTGGAAGGAAAAGAAATTTATATTGGTGTGGTTGTTACATGATTTTGACTTTTCTTTTTCCAATGTATTTTATATGTAGCCTAACTAAAATACATTGGTCAGGTAGTTTCACGCTTTTATTTTTAAATAAATAATAATTTTAAAAGAAATTAATATGTTATGCAAAATTTATATTGATGGTAGCTAGGATTAGACATGTTATTGAGGAATTTTCAAACCCAACTTGGGAATTGGCAGCAGGACGGCAGGTGTCTAATCAAAATTGGATTGGCATGCGTTTCTAGACAGTTGATATTTGATATTTCATTAAATATATACGGAGGTTGTGCATGATTTGACTTCTCCACGCCAAGGTGAGAAGGGCGCTGCAGAAATTATTGCAGAGAAACAAAGGGGATGTTTGGTTATATTTTTTGTTTAATTTTATTATGTATTTTAGAATAATGAATTATTAAATAATATAAAAATTATTTTTTAATATATTTATTTATATTTTGAGAAACATATTTTTTATTATAGCAGTTAAATTAATATTTTTTTTATTGAATTTTTAAAGTAAAAATAAAATTAGGTTATTTTTTAATATATATAATATATATATGTATATATTAAAAAATATGTAATTCAAAAAAATAAAAATATATTTAATTTTATTTTTCTAAAATAATATTGTTATGAGGAAACATAATCAAATAAAGCCAAATATTCCAATGATTTGAAGCATAATCGAATATTGCTTTTATTACTAAGAAGTTTTGGATTTATTGACTGACATAGAATAGTGACTAAATTAATTGTCTAAATGTCTATCTCAAAAGTCACGAGGTTGTCTACAAATAAGGTTTCTATTATTTTGTCTAAATGTCTGAAGTGACAATCCCACCGTATATCTCATTCCAAGCTTTCTAATCAACAAAAGAAGTCCATGAGTGAATCCAAGTGGCTAAAAAATATATATATAAAAAGAGAGAGGCACTAACTAGTGATGATATATGTTATTGAGTAAGATTGGTTGCCTCTGATCTCGTAGTATAAATCTCACACATAGAATGTGAGGTTAAGAGTTCAAATTTTAATAAGTTTTTGAGATATATATATATAAATATATATTATAGAATAAATTAAATCAAACTTAAGTTTAATTTTTGAATATAATAATTCAAATCAACACTAACCCGTTGTAACATTGATCATGCAAATAGGTTCATCGTAAATTAAAATTTTATATGAGATAACTGAAAAATCAACCGTGATTCTCTTTGCAAAAAGAAGAGAAATTCCACTTATTATTTATTAAGTTATTGTTATATTTTTTGCTTGCATATTTAATTTTGATTATACTTAATATTATGGTTATCGATATGGGCAGCCAATTTCAGCATCATATACATCAATCATCATATATAGAATTACTTGATGATAATTTCTCCAAGAATATGAGATTTTACTAGGTAATAGAGTTAATTTATCATTTGTTACATCAAAAAATCTTATATATTAAAGATAAATGAAAATATTGCAATTCTCACTTAAAATTTGTTAGGCGTTCAAGCTTTGAATTTCATATATATATATATATATATTTAAGGGTGATGTCATTGATGAATTGACCGACATTAGTCCCAACTTAAATCAAATTTTGCTAGTGAATTTTGTTATGATTTCCACAAATTTGAGACCGGTGAGCAATTTTTGGCCCAACAATATAAATTTATCACATAAAATGTGAAGTAGGAGGTCGAACCCAACAGGTACTAAACATGTGTTTCTATAAAAAAAAATTTGAACTTTAGGATTAAGAAAAAGTAACAAATGCAAAAATTATTACCGTTGCCGCTTCTTGATTGAGCGAGCACGTGTTTCCCACCGCCACTATAGTACAGTTATTCTTGCAATCAATTAAAATAAACATATAATATAATTTACAATTAGAGTCACAACTGCGAGGCTTTGGGCTTCAAAAACTATTTCGAGTCATCTAATTAATTAATTAATTATTATTATTATCAAAATCAATTTAATAAGTTTCATATCGGATCAAAAGGCATTTTAGAGTATTTAGCAAAATGATGGACTTTAACACGATAAAATTAAGATTATTGGTTGTCCCAAATAAAATCTTTTTACTTAAATTAATAGAACTTTTGGAACTATCGAAATTTATTCTCAGATTTTTTAGAATAATGGAAAGAGTATCTTTATTATTTTGTAATTTGAGATATTTATTAAGAACCTTTTTACATGAACTAGTAGGATATTAAAAAGACACGAATTTGAAAGTGGAAGGCAAAATATTTAAGTGATAAGGACAAAATCGTCCTTGACTCCACTCATCCTATTATCTCAGGAAACCAAATCCAAGTCTTGGATAATTGGATCTTGTTTAATTCTATAACTGATGAAAAAATATTAATTAATTAATTAATTCCTAAAAGTCATGATAAAGTGCCAAGAGCGACAACTCACAAAGAAAATATTATTAATTTCAAAGTACAAGAATTACTTTCAAATATTGCCGGGGGAATTAGATTTACTACATACGTACACATAAAACACATCACATGATCAAGATCGAAGAGCCATGTTAATTACTGTCTGATCGACCTACACTGTATACACTGATGACAGGCAAAAACATGCAAGTGTTGTTCATGATTGCATTCCGATCGCACAGATCTTCCTCAAAAATCGTTGTCCGGTTTGTAAGAAGCTCTATAAACATTGGACAACAAGAAGTTGACATTCAAGACTCATCTGCCCAATGCAAGTTCCCAGTTTTCCCAAAATCCAGGTATCGAAATCAGGAACACACACTTCTACGCAGCCCATTTTGCTGCGTACGAGGTTCAAAAAGTAGAATCCCGATTTACTCACTCTGATCATCCCAAATTTTTGAATCTCTTTAATGGGAGAGCATCCGATGGAATCATGAAAAATATATAGTACTAGTGACTCGTACGAGCTAGCCCATGTAATGTCTGTCCCAATGGAGAACTGCAAAATTACGTTGTTAATTCTGACTACAATATTTCTCTTGTCAGCGCAGAGAATTATGGGGGCTATCCATTGCGGGTCCTGTGGCGAGACTCCGGTGCCATACCCGTTAAGCACGGGGCCGGACTGTGGCGATCGAGCATACAAAATCCAGTGTAATTTGAGCACAAGCACGCTATATCTCGAGTCCAAGACGGCGATGCTTTACGCGATCACATCCATCGACCCGAAAGCCCAACGGTTGGTTATCCGGCCGCCGTCTGTAATTCCGGACTCCTGTTTCTCTGAAGATTTCAAGAGCGAAGGCTTTCAGATCGATGACTCGCTACCATTCAACATCACCAGCAGTAACACAATACTGCTGTTGAATTGCACTGACAATATGCTCCATTTGCAGGTTAATTTGCCTTAAATAACATTTTAACCTTTTTGATTTGGGCCCCGATTAGTAAAATCTGTCACTTTATGCAGGTGCCTATCAATTGTTCAGAAAATTGCCCTTGCCACACTTACATTGATAACACCCCGTCAGCTGCTGCTTGTAACCGGCAGAAATTGTGTTGTTCGTTCCGGACGGGGGGTTCGCAGAATGCGTATATTATTCGTGTTCATGTTAATGGATGCATGGCGTATCAGAGTTACGTGAATTTTGATCCTGGACTGCCGTTTCCCAAGTGGCCGGCGCCTGGTTTGGAGCTCATGTGGGCGACACCCCCGGAGCCGCTCTGCAAGACCGCGTTAGACTGCCGGGAATTGCCATTTTCGAAGTGCTTGCCGGATCCTATGAATGCTGGGCAGAAGAGGTGCCTTTGCAAGATGGGGCGGTACTGGGATCCTGCCACCGGATTTTGTCAAAGTTGGTGATATCCTTGTGTTTTCTTTTCTTCTCCTGAGCAGTTAAATTAGTTAAACTAGCTTCTTGACATGCTTTTTACCTTGAAGCAGGGCGTGTAATTTAGTATCTACGAATTACTTTTTAAGAATTGGACTAAGTTCATTTTTTGAAATACATTACAGAGTGTCGGCGTGGAACAGGCTGCAAATACTACAAGAATCAAAGTCCTGCTATTGGATGTAAGTGTTGCTTGGAAGTGCATCTGAGAATAAAATTCTTTCCAATTTTCAACTTTTACCTCTTCGAAAATTTTCTTTTCTACATCCGTTCCAGGAAATGCCAAAAAAGTGCAGTACCTTGCATAATTCTTGAGCAATCATAACTCAATCAGTTTTTTAACCGTTGTTTTGAAACTTAAATTGGACATCAAACTATAGGCTGAAGCATAACTTTTGATCTCCAGCTTCTGCGGGCGTGCTTGTGCTCCTAGCCATAACCGGATTCCTAGTATATAGACAGCGCCAACACATGAAAAAAGCAGCACGAAAGATATTAATCAAAGAACGAGAGGAAATCTTAAACGCCAACAGCGGTGGAAAATCAGCCAAGACATTTTCAGGAAAAGAAATCAAGAAAGCAACCATTGACTTCTCCAAGGAAAACCTGCTCGGCTCTGGCGGCTTTGGTGAGGTCTTCAAAGGTACTCTGGAAGACGGAACTGAGATAGCGGTCAAGCGGGCCAAGCCGGGAAATGCCAAAGGCACAGCCCAAGTCCTGAACGAAGTCCGGATCCTCTGTCAGGTGAACCATAGGAATTTGGTGAGATTGCTCGGTTGCTGCGTTGATCTCGAGCAGCCTCTCTTGATATACGAGTACATTCCAAACGGAACCCTTTTTGATCATTTACACAGATTTGACATGCTCGCGATGGTCCCACTGAGCTGGTTGAGGCGGTTGCTCATTGCCCAACAGACAGCTGACGGGCTCGCCTACCTTCATTCTTCTGCTGAGCCCCCGATTTACCATCGGGATGTGAAGAGCAGCAACATACTTTTGGATGAAAATCTTGACGCCAAAGTGTCTGATTTTGGGCTCTCTAGACTAGTTGAATTAAGTGAAAGAGATTGTACTTATATTCATACTTCTGCTCAAGGGACACTAGGGTACTTGGACCCAGAATACTACCTCAATCTGCAATTGACTGATAGAAGTGATGTTTATAGTTTTGGCGTGGTTTTGCTGGAGCTTCTGACTTCTAAGAGAGCTATTGATTTCAACAGGGATGAGGAGAATGTGAACCTGGTGGTTTACATGAAAAGGATTTTTGATGAAGAAAAGCTGATGGATGTGATTGATCCAGTGCTTAAGGAGGGGACTTCTGAAGTGGAATTGGAGACCATGAAAGCAATTGGAGATCTGGCTGCAGCCTGTTTGGATGAAAGAAGGCGGAATCGGCCATCGATGAAAGAAGTTGCTGATGAGATTGAGTGTGTTATTAGTATTATTACAGGTGATGATGAATATTCCTGATTTCGGATGTGATATTTCCATGTTATTTTTGTTGAAAGATTGCAATCAGAGTGAATTTTGAACCATTTCATCCAATACATATTTCATCTCCTACATACTAATCATACTACTGAAACAGAAAATCTATACTGGTGAGCACGGTTGTGGGAATATATATATAGACTATAATGAGAGACGAAACGTGTACTGAAACAAAGGATTTATATTGGTCAACATGGGTTTGTGGAAGCTGTTGCGATAGAAAGTAGAAAATAGAGGAACTAAACATAGAATATCTTACAAGCCAAGCATGAAGAAAAGTAAAAATACAGACATATTGAGGGTGAAAAACGCTAAATTCAGAGAAGAGATGAAGCAATTTCTTCAAGTTAACTACAGAAACAAGATTTACATGTTGAAAAGATGGTGGAATATATGTAAAATGAGCAAGGTAAACTTGAATCAGAAAGCATTCAAACTGATGCTAATATCCAGAACATCACATGAGAAGACATGGCAATAAGGAACCATGTAATGAATGCCATAGCTATGGAAAGCTCAAATCTGCCACATGGTAGATGCGATGGAACTGTACAAAATTTCAAGTCCTTGGCGTACAAAACTGCAATCCCTGCTGACGAGCATGCTGCAGCAAGTGACAAGGTAGCTGTTACCTGCATTTAATCAAATATTGTTAAGAATGATCCTAGCCACGGGTGAGGATTAAACAGGAAATCAAAATATATAGCTAGCTGTTTGAGGGACTAGAGGAACAGCCTCATCAGAAAGGAGAAAAGGTTGAAGAGTTCAGAAATAAGTAGTTCAATGGCTCTGATTCTGAGTGTTCAAAACAAGTTTTTCTAAGGCACCATGAAAGTTAGAAATAACAGTATGAAATGCAGAGGAAAGACTATTAGTTCAACAGTTTCACTTTTAAAGGTTGAGAAGAAAATCAACATACAAATTTACTGGGTTATTCAATTAATTGAGGGTTCACACTTAGATGCAAACTTGTCCCTGATGACGAGCTAAAAAAAACACTTCATTTCATAGCTATAGCAGATAATCTAACTTGAAAAGAAATGGGAAATTTTTGTAGATAATTTGCACAAAATAGCACCACATTATCAAGCACCATAGCACACATTTTGCAGACTAAAATGCAAGCGATTATAATTGAAGGGCATAGGAATTACCCAATCACCAACAACAAACAGGCTAACTAGGACTGGATTACGGAGGTCTCTTTTTATCCTCAAAGCATAGATATCAAGGCACGCAAGTCCAAAGCTCCATAACACTTGCAGCCCCATTGACGCGATGAGATAGCTGAATCCAGAATTTATATGGTGTCAATTCTAATTCACCAAATTGGGGAATTACGTAAATGATATCAGGGATTTAGAAGAAGATGTATTAACCATCAGCATGTATACAGACTCATTTCAATACGTCAACACCTGGCAGAGTGGTGTAAATGGCCTAAAATGAGCACATCCAACAAACTAGTCCTAACTTTCAAATGTCTCTATATTCTTTCCATAAAAGTATTACAAGCATCTTACTTCGTCAAACCGATTTCTATCAACAAGTTTCATTGCCAGATCAACAAAATACTATCATGGAGACAAATCAATTTTCTACTATTATAAGTAGTTCCAAAAGTACTTGAAGAAATCCCAAATCCGGCATTTTCCAAAGTTACTTGAAGAAACATCAAATCCAGCAATTCTCAAATTAAAACTAACACTAAGATGCTTTTAAATGCATCAAAATTCTAGAAATACGACAACTTCCAAAGATCATGTAATCATAGTCTACCACATCTGGATAACCATATTCAGACCGAACTAAATTTGGTGCCATTTATTAAACAAAATCATTCACCCCAACACAGCATTTTACGCATTTTTCTTTTTGGTTATCGTTTACATATGACCTCTTTCAAAGTTCCTACATAATTTCAGACAACCAGATTCGAGCTATTATACAAGAAGACAGTAATAAAGAGCATTAAACTAGAAAAATTAAAGAGGGCAGAGCGGAAATTAAATATACCAATAAGCAGTGAAGTTAGAAAATCCAAAAGCAGTAACCATAACTCCAATGGAACCAGCTGCAAATAAACATTGCCCAATTCTTAATAGCAACCCACTCGCAGTTCCTGGACTGCCCACCAAATCCTTCATTTTTCTCTTCCCCAACCACTTCTCCCCTTCTTCAAAAAGGGCCCTTTCCCTCAAAATCAAAAAAGGGCCCTCTTCAAATCCCTAGATTTCCTTAATCTTCCCCATTTTTATCTTGAAAACCTCTGCAACTGTAAATCTCCCCACGCTCACTGTGTATGCGTATATTCCCCTATAATGTAAGTGGATTTTCTGCAGTATATACTATGGGGATTCGGTTACACAGAGCTGATTTAGACGGGACCGACAGAGATTGAATCATCCCCAACACCACGCAGCCAAACAAACCGTAGAGCTAAGAAAAGCACTAAAAAATTCTTGATGGGCTTCTCAGTATTACACCAACATTTTTTCGCTTAGATTTATGTAATAAATTCAGGCAAATATAATTGCCTCACATGTCTTCTCTACCTCGCAAGTAAAAAAATATAACCAAATAACTTCTGATTGGCAATTCAGCAGTATTTTAACAGCAAAGGAAGCCAGTGGGAGTGGCTTAATAATTGCTTGGAGTGGCTCTTGACAGTCCTATGCGGACATCTTTTTCTGTCCTTTTTAACTTTCCTTTATGTTTGAATTATTTGACATGTTCCTTTCTTTTTAGTTTTTCGTGGCTAATTGGTCCGATTGTCGGAGCCCTACTTGAGTGTCATTTTTTTCCCAATTCGAATCTCTTTTTGCCATGTCGGACGTGGGTCCCACAAGAAATTATGATTATTTTATTTCATGCCGAATAAAATAAGATATATATTTCGTATTTTATAAATGATGTAAAAATTTAAAATTTTAATTATTAATTATTTTTTTCAAGAAAAATGGTATCAATTCAGATCAAATACAAGACCTTGGAGATTAATATCACTTTGATTATGAGTCAGTGAAGAATTATGCAAACATACTGTTTATATAAACCAAACATAATTTGGAAGTTATGCAACCGAAAGCCATTAATAATTTGCAACTGTTTGTTCCCAAGTTACTCTTACCTTCTATTAATATTTGCAAAGATGTTGTATAATTTCTACTTTGGTGTGCAGTGCTTCCACTGCTTTTTATTAACTAGCACCTTTTGAGCAATACAAATACAAGCACGACAAAAAGTACTTTTTTATTTCAGAAGTGTTTTAAGAAGAAGTTGCCAGAATTAAACACCATCAAAATTAGCAACATAACGAGACCTATCATCATTGGTGAGGCTACTGGCTGTTAACATAAGTTACTGGACCAAAGTGAACGAAAAGCCCATTGCTGCATAATGTCCTGGAATTTAAATTGCATCTGCTGTGCCTGATTTTCAAGAAGGGCCCATTAGAACACGTTTTACAACCCAGGCCCAAACGAAGATAAACTTGTGACTTGTGAGTCCTCCAGAAATAAAACAAGCAAGTACCCGTTTGATTTTGTTTTCAAAACCCTCTATTTTCATCTAAAAATAAAAACACATAACTATCAACTTCTCTTCTATTTTTATATATATTTTTATTTTTAACATATTTTTTTAAACAAAACTTTCAGATATATAGTTATTTTTAAAAATACATTTATAATTAATATTTTATTATTTTTTTTCACCAAAAAATAAAAATGCATTAGGAAAGTAAATCCGGAACAGCCCCTAAAGGTAAACTGAACCTAAATTCCTACACAGATTGAGGTGGTAATTTAATTACAAAATAATTGCGTCAGCACTCACGAACAAAATTTTGAAAATCCAAGAATGACGTACGTCACCACTGACGAGCAATCTTCCACGACGCCGCCGCCGAAACTCACTCTCCTCCACTGCACATGGCCAAAGTTTTCGGCCGACATTACTTTTCGGCTTTGATTTCTCAGTTGAAAAGGTATTACCTGCTTTTTCATCATATATATATATTGCATATAATACATATAGACCCATGCAGTGATTCACGACGAACACCGGCTACAATCTCTGATAAAGAGAACTTACATACAGAAATTAGAATGACGACAGCGATTCGATCGTTCCAGCTCAACAATGGCGCCAAAATCCCATCGGTTGGGCTCGGCACGTGGAAGGCGGCTCCCGGTGTTGTTGAAGAAGCCATCACCACTGCGATTAAGGTGCCTACCGAACAAAATCGTTCGATTTTTTGATATGCTAGCAAGAATGCAAAATGCCACGAAAATCTTGTTTATTTGTCTTCTGCCAAATTGGGGATGGTTGTGAAAATTGTTTTCTTGGTGAAAAGAGTAATGGGGTTCTTGTTGGCTTCTTAAATGCAGGCAGGATATCGGCATATTGATTGCGCTCAAAAATATGACAATGAGAAGCAGGTACTATCTGTCTTTTTAATTATGCCTGCACATTATCCAACTATAAATTCCTACAGTTACATGGCTAAAGTTTTTTTATGCCCTTTCTATCTAAAAGAAGTTGGCCTTCTGTCCTAAACACTTCACATTGAATTTAACAAAAGATATCATCTAACCTTTATCACAAGTTTTGAAATAAAAGAAAGGCACTACCGCACTCGCTTGAGAGGGAGGAAAGTGGAGGAGTCCTAATGTAGGACTAGGCTGTTGTATCTCATAGGCGACACAATTATTAGCCTTGCTGTATCAATAGTCTGCGGAGGGTCCTTGTCCCGCTTACCTGTGGTGCTGCAGACTGCTGCAGCCTTTCTTTCACCTTTGATTTGATTTTAGGATGAGAGAAAGTATACATATGGAGCTGAATTGTGATTGGAGTCTTAGAGCATACTGCCTCATTTGATAATGTCACAAAAAAAATCTGGTGAATCAAATTTATCCTTTAATTTTTCGCGCGTAGTATGTATCAGATGATCTCAGATCCACGGACAATTTGGTTGCAGATTGGTGATACCCTGAAGAAGCTGTTCAAAGATGGGGTAGTGAAGCGTGAGGATTTATGGATTACTTCTAAACTCTGGTTTGTCAATTTTCCCATACTCAAACATAAGCCATTGAATTACATATTTTCCTGCTTAATCTGAAGCGAAAATCTGATCATTCTGCAGGTGTTCAGACCACGCTCCAGAAGATGTACCTTTGGCTTTAAACAGAACTTTGAATGACTTGCAGCTTGACTATGTTGATCTCTATTTGGTATGACCAACAAGGAATTATCATGCTACAGTATATTCCCATATTATTATATGTATGGTATATTATTCATTAATGGGATTTTTATATATGTGAAGATGCACTGGCCAGTTAGCATGAAGAAAGGTTCTGTTGGATTTGAACCCGAGAATCTCACTAAAGTAGATATATCAAGTACATGGAGAGCAATGGAAGCACTCTATGATGCTGGAAAGGCCCGAGCCATAGGTGTTAGCAATTTCTCTTGCAAGAAGTTGGCAGATTTGTTGGACACAGCGCGTATTCCTCCGGCCGTCAACCAAGTGGAATGCCACCCTTCCTGGCAACAGCCACAGCTACATGCTTTATGTAAATCCAGAGGGGTTCATTTATCAGTGAGTATATTCTCTTGAGACTTGAAACGTTGCATTTTATTGTCAGTTTTGAGTCCTCTGATTACACTATGCCCCCTGTTCAGGGATACTCGCCTCTTGGGTCCTTTGGCAAAACAGCTCTTAATTCTGAAGTGCTTAAAAATCCAATTCTGAATTCAGTTGCTGAGAAATTAGGCAAGACGCCAGCACAAGTTGCCCTTCGATGGGGTTTGCAGATGGGCCATAGCGTCCTTCCAAAGAGCACGAATGAGAAGAGGATCAAAGAGAATTTTGATGTTTTTGATTGGTTTATTCCTGAGGACTTGTGTGTCCAATTTTCAGAGATTGAACAGGTAAGCTGACTTTGATCACTGTGTCACTACTCTACCTAATTAAATGGAACTTTGGCCCGTTAGTTCAATCATTGCAGAAAAAATTGCAATATAAAAGTCCCCGTGAAGTATCTTGATGAGAATTTTTGATAAAAATGATCCTTCACATAGTGACAAAAGATTCCCACAAGTAGAAAACAAAACATTTGTTTAGATCAGCATTTGGCTGATGATTTGTGATATTGGTCTGCAGGTGAGACTAGTTACAGGGAATGCGTTTGTGCATGAGACTTTCGGCTCCTATAAAACCATAGAAGAGCTCTGGGATGGTGAAATCTGAGTTGAAAATCCATGGAACCTCACTATTTATTTATTTATTTTGTGTGTTGGGGTGGGGGGGGGGG
>JACGDI010005756.1:223539-233850 GCA_014898725.1 Jacaranda copaia
TTTCATCAACTAAACTTTCCTCTTATCATCCTTATACTAATAATTCACTCATTTCCAAGAAAAAAGATTAAACCATTCTTTAATTTTTATTTATTTTTTGTCATTACAAATTTCCTATTCTTTAATCACTACGTTCCTTCTATATAACTAGCAATCAGAGCTCAATCAATGCGCGTATATTTAATAAAAATAAAAATTAACATTATTCAAATAGCTTAAAAATAAATATTATAATAGAGAAAAAAATTAATTAATCAACACCAATGTCAAATCATTCATGTATCTTTGGGGAAAAAAAACATAAGTAGAAATAAAAATAACTTAGATGAAAAAAAATTGTACCCACATAAAAAAATTAGAGAAAATAGAAATATGTACAGCTATGCATTACCTTTATCAAAATTTTTACGTAGTAAGGGGGAGAGAGGGTAGTGGGACAATAATTTTATATAGGTATGAAAATTTAAAAAAAGAATAAGAATATTTTAGGAAAGACACTTGAAAACAGTCAAAAAATAATTTAGATTATTTATTCAACTATACGTTTTATCTATTATTTTATTATACGGATGCATAATATGTGTATTAAATATTTTTTTATAAAAATAGTTGATTGATAATTAAATATACTTAGTATGTATAAATCAAATTAAAATAAAAGATAAAATATAAAATAAAATAAAATATATAAAGTGGTTTATTAACGGTATGGATTAATGGTAACCAAAAAACAAAAAAGTAAACCCACAAAATTGGTATTTCTGCATAATGATTCATTTGCGAATCTCCGGATTGCCTAATAGTCCATATGAAACGGTCCACAGGCGAGTGGCAACCCACCGCACCATCAGCCATACGGCAGCGCTTATGTCAGATAATCGTGCAGAAATACAAAGTTAATGGTCAAGATTAATGGTCAAATCAAGAAGCGTTGGGGTATTAAATTCGGCTCCTCCGGTGTCCCGCCTATAAGTTGAGAGGCAGAGCTCGGTCTCCTCACGTTTCCATACGCATTTTTTCCGTTTATTGATTGCTCACGCCATTTGCGTTCGATTATTCCTTTTCTTTCTCTAGAAAACCGAAAAATGGCGAAAGAGATATTATACTTTGAGTTGAACACTGGAGCGAAAATTCCTTCAGTAGGACTTGGTACGTGGCAGTCGGAGCCTGGGCTCGTCGGTCAAGCTGTTGAAGCAGCCGTTAAGGTGTGTGTGGGTTTAGGCGTTTGTATATAAATGTATGTATTCATTTGCGAGGCCTGCATCTACCATATGGTTGGGATTGATCTGAAATGTTAGTGTTCTGTGGATTTCCTTCGATTGATGCGTTGATGATTCCTTTGGACTTCGATTCCAGTGGGGAAAAAAAAAGGACAAATATGTGCATTCTTTTTTGGTAGCGTAGAAAAACACCAAGCAACATTATTATCTTTTTGGAATTTAAGTGGATGTATTTTATTGTTATTTTTTGTTTCAAATTTTTTCATCTTGTTTTTGATTTTGGATATTGATTTTTCTGTTTGAATGAAGATATGTTTGGGTTATTAGTGTAGAAATATTAAATTGTTTGTTTCAGATCATTTTTTAATCTAATATGTTAATTTGTGAATTTCATTACTTTTGTTATATTACATCATTCAAATAATGTTGGGATTGTTATTAGTGTATCTCATGAATCGAATTATGCTATAAATGTTTGTTATTCGCTGATTTTTGGGCATATATAAAACAATTCCCCGATCAATTACTTTTACTTCCTCATTGCAGAGTGGATACCGCCACATTGACTGTGCTCGGGCTTATGACAATGAGAAGGAGGTATAAACTTGTTTCTGTCACCATTATCCAAGCATTTCTTTCTAATTCTTAGTAGAAAGATCAATTAGAATCTTAATGAACTTAGATTATGGCATAAAGTTCTATGTGCCTTATCATCACTAAAGACCTTCGAAATGAAAGTGAGAGCCCAGGGGTGAAAGGCATTTATACTTCAATTTGAGGGCAGGGAAATAGTGTCTCTAAACGTTTTGATATGAAAATGGCTGGGCATGCATTAGAAGCTGGGCACATAGTTCATGGTGGATGAGGCAAAGGGATGGTTTGGACCAACCTTTCCCTATTTAATAGAGAACTAATATTGCTACATAATTTCAGACCATCAAAAAGCCCAAAACTCATTCGACAGAATGCGTTTATAGTAAGACTTATTTCTGGAGTACATAAATAAATGTGTCCTATTACACATGGACATGACAGAATGCCATGTGATTATGTATAAATCAACGATTAACAATTTTGTAAAACTCTTATAAAATTGCTCGAGTTCATGGATTCCCTTATTGGTTTATGAATGATGCACATACACAAGCACACATAAAAGCCATGCATGCATGCAGATGTGAAGAAATTTCTGCATGTCTCTGAAACTTGTCCTGTTTTTTGTTGTTTCTTAGGTTGGTTTAGCTCTGAAGAAGTTGTTTGATGATAGAGTTGTGAAGAGGGAGGAGTTGTTTATTACCTCCAAACTCTGGTAATCATACTGCGATCAATAAAAAGTGTCGTATGGTTGTTTGTTTTTTATTTAATTTGGGAATATAATATTCTTGTGTGATCATCAATGCTTGAATATTACTATTATTTTGTATGTCAAGGTTACTGATGAAATTGTTAATTTCATTTAATAATAGCTAATCATTTTGTATGAAATTGTTATAAATTTGACTTTGACTTTTGGTAACTTCTATTTGTCTGTACTCGTATAGACTATAGTTCTGTGCCTGCATCAACTACTCTTATTTTTGAGGTGCTCAATGATGTGTGGTTCATGAACCAAATTGCTTTCTCATAATCTTCCTTTGCAACTATGTATTTGTCCGTACTCTTGTATCTTCACTTGAAATGGCCTCCTGACTTCTGCAGGTGTACTGAACATGCACCCGAAGATGTACCTGTAGCATTAGGACAAACACTGGAAAACTTGCAGCTTGAATATGTTGATTTGTTCCTTGTATGTTTTCTTCTGTGATCTTTTATCAAATTTTTTTATTCTTCTGACTAAGTGCAAAATGATTGTGATCAAAGCGCAGTATGAAATGAATGGCACATATGGGAATTTAACTATTCTCATTTATAAGTCATAGAATGGTAATGGAGAATTTGGAATTCATTGAAAGCCACTTCAAAGCTGTTGTTCGAGTATTGAGAACTCTGATTCGCTTAACTGGATTTTGACATGATTTAGTGAGTTACAAGTAGGAGAGCATGAGCAGCACTGCTTTTTTTTTCCTTTGCAATTTGCATCTTATAACGTAAAGCATATGTCAAATTGGATATGAATACGGCCATATGACTTTGCAGATTCATTGGCCTGTCCAAATGAAAAAGGGGTCTGTTGGCTTTAAGCCTGAAAACCTTGTTGCCGCAGATATACCCAGCACATGGAAGGCCATGGAAGCACTCTATGATTCTGGCAAGGCTCGGGCTATAGGGGTTAGCAATTTCTCTGCGAAAAAACTTGGCGATCTGTTGGATGTAGCGCGCATTCCTCCTGCTGTCGACCAGGTTGAATGTCATCCTTCATGGCAGCAGGCTAAACTGAGGGAATTTTGTAAATCCAAGGGAGTCCACCTATCAGTGAGTTGACAAAATCTTCATTAACTTCCATGTTCCAAAAAATTGTCCTTCAGTGCATGCATGTCCTTACTCGAACTGGAAAATCCTTAGTCAAATAGATTGTTTTGGAGTTTGACTATGTAATTACATGGTCAGCTGCTGGAGAAACTTGAATTATTCCGTGTTTGATTTGCATCTTTTAAGTATGTTCATTATTTCTGGGATAATCAATGCTTTCATTTTAAGATCTAGTTAACGTGTAGGGTTATTCACCTCTGGGTTCTCCTGGCTCAACATGGCTCAAAAGTGAAGTCCTCAAGCACCCTGTTTTAGTTGCTACTGCAGAAAAATTGGGCAAAACTCCTGCACAGGTTGCACTCAGGTGGGGATTGCAAATGGGCAACAGTGTACTTCCAAAGAGCACGAATGAATCAAGGATCAAAGAGAACTTTGATGTTTTTAGTTGGTCCATACCAGATGACTTATTTGTCAAGTTCTCTGAAATTGAGCAGGCAAGTTGCATTATTTTGTTCACCCTGTCGTTTCAATCGTCTTTATTTATTACCTGTAGATATTACTGCAACTAAGTCTCCAACCTCTTGTGAAAACATAAGATCATCAAAACATATGTACAACATACAGCAAAAGTTTTGTCTGGATCTGGATCTACATTTAGGCCACTGGGATATTAGGTCCCAAATTGCATAGAGAATTCTGGGATTTCCCTCTCCTTACCTCTTAAAGGATATTTGTTTCCCCATTGCAGGCAAGACTGCTTAGGGGTACTTCGTTTGTCCATGAGAAACTCGGCCAATACAAAACTATTGAAGAACTTTGGGATGGAGAGATCTGAGCTTGCTGTTTAATTGCCCATCTTCCAGAAGATTTCAGCAGTATTTCCATGTTTTTAAGGATGTTCTATTTAGTGTGCCATGATTATTAATGGCACCAAACTTACAAATATTATGTTACGAACTCATTCTAGTGAAAGACATGGAGTTCCATTTTCCCAGCGAAATAATTACTCCATCTTATATAAAGTTTTTTACAATCCTTTATTCCTACTAATATTTTTATTATATATCTTGTTTAGGATCAAATCAAGTGTATATAATTTATAAATAAATAATTTGTTAAGAGAATTGATACGGGATAGCCCAACAAGTCTAACTTAATAAGTTATCGACCTTAGAGAATGTTCCTGGGCCCACTAAACATATACAAACTAACATCGTTTCTGGATCCAACTGGGCCGATCCACTTGACCAAAATTGCCTGGTCGAACGGGTTGTTCTCCATCGGACCCAACATGTGGCTTCAAACCACTTGACCCAGTCAACTATTTCTTTGGTCGACCACCTTGTCTATTCGATCTTTATCGGCTAGAGTACTCACTTCGGCACTAACTCATATCCTGGTTTCATTTAATATTATGACATGCAGCATGCCTCCGCATTAATAGTGTGTATCAACTGGTACAGTCTTTGCTACCAATTCTTCCAGGGAGGCACGCCACGAAAGTACTGTTCATCTTGAAACTCAGGAGATAATATCATTTGAAATAGTACCAGAATCGAAAATGATTAATAACTCTCAAGTATGGACAAAAGCTCTCTACACCTGATAGAGACATTTTAGACATATTACACACTAGAATAAAATTATAAATACTTCACTCTCAGCCACACTTCAGATAATGCAATATATACTATATGCTCCTACTTTTCTATCCAATTATTTTGTTTCGATCAAAACTAACTTGAGTGTCATAGCACTTTCACCGAGGCACTTCGCCTAGTTTAACGTTTGCTGTTCGTCGCAAATTTCAAACCTCGAAGAATATTACTATTGAATTGTTCGACCTCTCTAATCGAATTAACCCAAACACTACTCAATTCACTATAAATGACTTTCAACCTCATTAATAATATATTTGACATTTATGGATGACATAAATGAAATAAAAATTTAAACTGAAACTATTAAAGTCCAACTTTTACATGCCAAATCTAATATTCAAAGGGAAAGATTAAAGAAATGGTCCACAGCATTTGATTTTAGTTTATTATTAATATTATAATTACTATTTGAGGACTACCAAATTTCAATATAAAAAAATAAGAAAATTAATAAGAAAAGGACCGAATAAAAAATCCGTAGGCCCGCTTAGAGATTACTCCATTGCCGTCCAGTGCCTATAAAATGGTCCATACTCGTTAACATCATTGGCCCAAGGTTACAATATATGATTCGTGATTCCCACAGCAGATAACGCCAGAATTTTTTTTTAAAAAAAAACAACTGCCTTGACACGTTTTCGTGCGAAACGAAAATGGCCGACTCTTGCTTCTGCCTCTTACAAAGGAAGACCTGTCTTCACTCACTCCGTCGCTTCTACTGCTTATTTGTTCCTATTATTCACCTGTCACAAATTCGTATTCGTTTTTTTCTCTCGTCCTCTCTTGACAAAAAAGGAAAAAGAATCGTGAAAAATGGCGCAGGAGATTCGATACTTTGAGTTGAACACCGGGGCGAAAATTCCTTCTGTTGGGCTTGGCACGTGGCAGTCCGAGCCGGGTCTCGTCGGGCAAGCTGTTGAAGTAGCCATCAAGGTCTCCGCATTCTGAGTCTGTGTGTTTTTATCTATCTGTATACATTTTTGCGTGTGTGGCGTAACTCTTTTTGCTCGTTTCTATTGCACTTAATTTATTAGGTTTGCTTTTTGAAAATCTTTTACGATTGTTTTGAAATGCTTGTGATGTTTTTATTGTTTCTCCGAATCGGTTCTGATTTGGTTAACGAGTTCATTTGTTTTTCTTGAGGTTTTTCTGGAAGATTGTATGATAAGATGATATGGTTGCGCTGTTCTAGCATATAAGAGGAGAGGGAGAGGGACAGAGAGTCGTCCGCACAATTTGATCGCATTTCTTAGTTTCACATCGTGAATTACTATTCTTGAGCCATTTATATAGCGATTATGTATTGAGAGACTCGTATAAGATAAGAAGGTATTTTTTATTTTTTCTTATCTGTTGGGACTTGGGAGTCCAATTTAGCATCATAATTTTTTGTGTTTTCACTTGAAAGCCTCTTAACAATATTTATGTAATGCTTTTTTACTTTTTGTTTGGATCCAAAAGAAACTTTGGGATTGCTGAATCAAATACAAAAGAAAAAGAATTCACCAAGTTTCCTTGACAAATTTCTGGCTAATTTTAATTGCAGAATGGATACCGCCACATTGACTGTGCTCGAGGTTATGGGAATGAGAAAGAGGTATGCACAGTCTTTTATCACCACTTTTCAAACGTAATATCCTTTTTTCACATTTTGAGTAGAAAGATCAATTAGTAAGTTAAGTTTCAATATGCCTGGCTAAGGGCTTGACATGGGCAAAGAAGTAATTGAAGAACTCTGATAGACAAAAAAAGGAATGGAAAATAACCATGATCACCTACATTTTTTTCCTATTTATTCAAGAATTTTTGTTGGTAATTTTCAAATCATTGTATCCAATTCTTGTTTGTAACTCTGCTTCCTCCAACAAAACCATTGATAAGTACATATATTAAAATCCTGCAGGAAGTCCTTGTTGAGCGGAGGTGCTCCTCGATTTTGCTTTGTCACCTGAACTTGGTCTTAGTAAATATTTTGTTGTATAAAAAAAGGGAAAGAAAGAGAAGAGAAGAGAAGAACATTTGACCAAAAAAAAGGCATTCGGCTAACAGAGTTGCAAAACTCCATATCTGGAAACAATTACTTCCAAAATTCTAAGCACCTATTTAAGATTCCCATCTTAGTTTAAGAATAATGCTTATGTACGCATAGCATGTGTAAACACACACAAGCTCGCATGCATGAATCTATGTAGGTATTTTGAATGTCTATGAAACTTAATTGAGTTACTTTCTTTTCAGATTGGTTTAGTTCTGAAGAAGCTGTTTGATGACGGAGTTGTGAAGAGGGAGGATTTGTTTATTACCTCTAAACTGCGGTAAATAGATTTAGATAAGAAAAGGTTTGGGAGATTTGTTTCACTCTTATTTGATCTGAAGCATGACTGTTGATCTTTGAATATTATTTTGTTACTGTGTCAAGTTGAATAAACAAATTTGCTGTGCTGACCGAAGTAATCACAAGCTCGTCATATTTTTAGAGGTTCAATCGAATTTTATGAGCTGATTGTTTATGCTTGACTACTTTTGTTGTTTTTAGTATGTGTTGCCCAATCAAATTTGTGTACTCTGGCCTTTTAGATTGTTGTATAATTTTCTGTGTACACGAGCTATTCTTAGAGTGTGTTTGATAGGAAGGATTGGAGGAGGGGTTGGAGCCCTTCCCATGTTTGTAGGAAGTGAAGGGGAAGGGTGACAAAGAATATGAATTAGTCAACACCTCCTAAGTATATAAATGAAATCCTCTCCCCTTCCAATACTGAATGCATCCTTGTTTTGCAGTGCTCATTGTAATATGTCACATGGACTAAATTGCTTCCCCTACTCTTTTTTTTCCAGTCTCATATTTGTCTTTACTGGTTCATTTTTTCTAGGTTAACATCTCTTTACAATTGCAGGTCCAGCGACCATGCACCTGAAGATGTGCCTGCGGCATTAGGGAGAACACTGGAAGAATTGCAACTTGACTTTGTTGATCTATACCTTGTTTGTATTTTTCTGTATAGTATATCTTTTTGCAAGTTTTTGGCTCTGGAGTGAAGTCAATGATAATCTTTGAGTAAAAAATGTTTAGATGTAGGGTAACGTATAAGTATACTTATCCCTGGAAAAATTTAATGGGTCTATGTCAAATACATGACATCTCTCTCTCTCTATATATATATGTGCATGTGCATGTGTGTGGTGTGGATATTTTGCATCATACAGTTAATTTTTCAGATTCACTGGCCAGTGCGGATGAAGAAGGAGTCTGTTGGCTTTGGTCCTGAAAATCTTGTTCCCACAGATATACCTGGCACATGGAGGGCCATGGAAGCACTCTATGATTCTGGTAAGGCCCGGGCTATTGGGGTTAGCAATTTCTCGGTGAAAAAGCTAGGTGATCTGTTGGATACAGCTCGTGTTGCTCCTGCTGTCAACCAGGTGGAGTGTCATCCTTCATGGCAGCAGGCCAAACTGAGGGAATTTTGTAAAACCAAGGGGGTTCATCTATCTGTGAGTTGACAATGTCTTGATTACTTGGTTGTCCATATTTCAAAAGGTTGTGGCATTCACGACTCAATTGACCTATTGCCAATCATTCAATTTTCTGCTTGTTATATCTTCTAGGGATATTCACCATTGGGTTCTCCTGGCACAACATGGCTGAAAAGTGAAGTCCTCCAGCACCCTGTACTAGTTTCTACTGCTGAAAAACTATGTAAGACTCCTGCACAGGTTGCTCTCAGGTGGGGTCTGCAGATGGGTCATAGTGTACTTCCAAAAAGCACAAAAGAATCGAGGATCAAAGAGAATTTTGATGTTTTTAGTTGGTCCATACCACACGATTTATTTGCCAAGTTCTCTGAAATCGAGCAGGTAAGTTGTCATTTTTTATTGAGCTTCTGCATAAATTTTATATCTGTATATCCTGATTGATACTGTCGACAATAGAGTGTCACAGAAGTGCTTAGAGTCAAGTTAGTGTACAAATATGGAAGAATAAGAGTTAAAAATGTTAAAACTGGGAGTGGCCTGGAGTGATCCCATGATTTCAGTCTTCTGCACTTTAACCCATGATGTAAGTGCAATAAAGTCAGCCATGCATAGCAAGTGGCATTATGCTACTCTTTTTTCACATATGCCACATTGTAAATATTTTGTCTGGAATTATGTTTAGGTTCCTTGCGTCGTTAGGGACCCAGTTTGTTTGATAATTTTGCTTCATTTCTGCTCCTAAGCTCTTAAAAGATTTTGGTTTCTGAATTGGCAGGCGAGACTGGTTAAAGGCACTTTTGCTGTCCATAAGACACTTAGCCAGTACAAATCAGTTGAGGAACTGTGGGATGGAGAAATCTGAGCTTAATCTGTGGTATTATAATCTATGGAGGCAATGGGAAAGAATTAAGGTGCTGAACTCTTTTAGTTTATGCTCTAGTTTGGGAAGTTGTATGCTCAAATAATAAGATCGAAACCCCAAAAACTTCATAATTATCTAAGAAGAAATAGAGTCTTATCTATATTATTTCTTCTTTGATTGGATATAAATTATTGATGTATTTAATTTATCTTTGCCTATTGTTTTTAATTAATTAATTAATTAGTCTTTGAATATATGAAATAATTAAATTGAATGCTTCTAAAAAGAAAAAAGAGTAATTCAACTCAAGGACTAAAATACTCTGGTCTAATTGAACTTGTTTGTCTAACTCAAACTTATATTGAATCAATTATATCAAGTAATATTAGGTTGTTTAATTTATCAAATAAATTGTTTAATAATTTGAATGTTGAATAATTTTATATAAAGATCATGTCTAATAATTTCTCTGCTTTGTAACCCATTTATACTATTTTCTATTAATTTTGAGCTTTTAGTAGTTCATAAGAATTTTATTAATCTACATGATGCATAAACATACAACAGTTTGGACAAAGTCATTTAGATCATTCCCATAACACAAAAACAACAATAACCATTCAAAATTAACAACAACAGTTAAACAAAATCAAAGAAAACATTTAATATGCATATTCATTGTGAT
>JACGDI010005756.1:236287-262349 GCA_014898725.1 Jacaranda copaia
CAGCCATGGCAACGATATCTTTTGCCTGTTCCAGGAGTTTTGCAGCCATCGCAGATGTATTCTTGCTGAGCATCAACTGCTTTTAATGGATGCCCTGGATGAGTGAAATGATCTATGGAACTCTTTGGTAAAGGAGCCATGGGAATCAATGCTGGAAGTGTTATCACAAGCCTGAGGACAAATCCAGGCTTTTGTATAAATTAAAGATGCATTGATTTAGCTGTTAGTTTATTGTGTTTCATATGTACAAGTGGAGGGAGACTTCGATTTTAATTTTTAAAAGACGAAGACTTGGATAGTTTGTGACGGTTGACTAGCTGAGATGAAACAGGATTGGATGAACCTTCACATCATGTACGAATATTTTTATGGCATATTGGATAGGTTAATACATTGAATTCATCGATTAATTTGTGCAGCTGGGCTTTGAACTCTTTTTCCTGTCTGGCATAGAATTATTTCATCAACTTTCATTTTAAAATTCAACTGAAAAAACGTTGTTTGTCTATTAGTTATGGACTTATTCAACTTCAACTGGATGTGTTTTCTAGGAATTAGAGGAGTGGTCCGTGTGGAAACGGGCAACAAGTCGACGAAGCATGTGAAAATTCTATGGCGACCTAACACTAGTGGATGCTACGTTCTCCAGTGTATTCAATTCAGCGTAAAGAGGGTCTTGATGTATTTACATAATCATAGGGTAAGGAGGATCAAGTTAAGATCGAGAAGATTTCCTGATTATCTCGACAATAAATTTGGATCTTGAAATTATAAACATGTAAGAAGTGGTAAAATATGTTCCATCAACTTTCTAACGTTCAATTCAATAAAAAGTTATATGGGTATTGTTAAGAAATTAAAAAAATAAAATATCATCGAACGATTTATAGCAAGTAGAACAAGAAATATCACGTATTAATTTAATCCAAATCTTTTATAAATAAGATGATCTAATAATTCAAAATTTCATCATCTTAGTTAAAGATAGCCCATTATAATAATTTCAAATTAGATTTGAACTAAGAACTAATTCAAATATCATTCATGAATTTGTATTGCTCCATGGAATAACATAGATAAGGCCCACATCAAAGTGAATAATTAAAATTAGATACACGTGTAGCTAAAATCAAAAAAAATATGAATTTTTGGAATTGATACACAATAATTAAACACGAAGTATTAATTGCAATAATGTTAGAAGTCTTATATACATCTCATTTGTACAATATCTCATTTGCAAAATTTATAAAAATTAAATATTTTTGAGTGAAGTTATATTTTTAAGAACAACTTTACAAATATAGACTACACAAAATTTAATTTTCAAAGCAGCATCCTACCGTTTCTAGTTTTCTGAAATGATAAATCCAAAAACCAAGAGAAGAAATCATATCCGGAAGGCCTCATCGCATTCTGCCCACAAGCCGTCTTCGTCGGACCGACACTCGAGGAACAAAGTCCTCACTCTCCAACCTCTCCTTTTTGCTTTTCATTTTTTAGCATCGAAAAATGGCTTTTGCCATCAATAATGCCCCTTGTCTCCAACATCTCTACGATTCTCCTTTCCATTCCTCAGTGCTCTACCTTCCCCAACACATCTCCGCACCCAATCCCACCTCCCATTTTATAATTAATCCCAAGGTAGAACACAAAACACGCTTACGGTGTCATTTTCATTCATATTCTATTTTTTTATAAAGCCCTAATTTTTTTTAAAAAAAATTACAATAGGTTTTGCGTTTGGATTGTCGTAAACGACGCGCCGTCGCTGTAAATTGCCGAACGACCACTGAGAAAAGAATTATGTCTGGAGACAGAATGCTGGTCAGCTTTTGGCTTCCTTTCAATGCTGAAGAAAATGTTAAATTCAAAGAACATAGTTATGATGTTTGAGCAGTTTAAAAGATTTTGTTTTTTGATTTTCGGATAAGAGAAATGAGTGCTTTTAGTTGGTTAAATTAATTATGATGTGATTGGGATAGTTGTTGTGTTATTTTTAGGTGTTTGTACCTCCCCATCCTTTAATTAAGCACTGGATTTCAGTTCTTCGGAATGAGCAGACGCCTTGCCCGATCTTCAGTAAGTTTAACTTTTCTTTGAAAAAAATTTGAACTTTATGTAGCCGCGAGTCGTAAATGTGGTTGGAATTTTTGGAACATGCCAATTTGATGAAGGTGGCATGGTCCTATAATTTTCCTAGTTTTGTCTTATAATTTTTATTGTTTTTCTTTTGTACCTTCCATTATGATGTTTTAGAGAATGCTATGGCTGAGCTTGGGAGATTGCTAATGTATGAGGCATCTAGAGACTGGCTGGTGAGCTTTGATAATATGCATTCCAATTTTTTTGTTTCCCTCTCGATATGTGTTATATAGTTATACTGCATATTAATAAATGTAGTAAAACTTGACCAACCAATTTGTAACTAAGAAATATTTTTAAATGAGACTTATGCATCAAGTAATTTGTACACTTCTGAAATTACTGTTTCTTTTGAATGAACAAAAAGACATGGAAGCTGCAATCTTAAATAATACAAACTTATTTTTTATGAAACCATTTCTAATAGGAAGTCTATGCTTATGCTTATAACTAATATATATTTTTAATTGCTGCCAGCCAACTATCAGTGGAGAGATCCCGTCACCCATGGGTGTTGCCTCAGTGGAATTTATTGATCCAAGGGAACCCATTGCGGTTACTCTCTCTCTCTCTCTCTCTCTCTCTCTCTCTCTCTCTCTCTCTCTCTCTAATATACACTTGTAGCACTCTTTTGGCAACTGAACATAGATGCCGTTCAGTAGCTTGGGATGGAACTTTATTGACCAGTTGAAGTGAAGCTTATTTGTATTCATGAGCATATGGCAAATTATTGAGTTGCCAATATTCTACTGCAATTGGAAGTGCATTCACCCAAAATGATATAATGATAAATAAATATAGAAATCACTTATACAAAGTAGCAAGAGGAGGCACGTACAAGAATGCATATAAAATGATTATGTAAGGAAATTTGATGTCTAATACCATCTTCAAGGTATGTTATTTGCATTCCAAAATTTATCATTCGCGCTCCGTTCTAAACTTTTGTGTTAAGTTATTGATTTAAATATCCACTTCTTTTTTAAAACATTATTTATATTAATTTGCAAAACAAATATACCCTTTAATATAATATTTATTACTTTCAACTTTGTTATTCATGAAAACATTCCACATCAACTTGTCCAACTTAATATGAAACAACAAGGTCCAGTGTTCTTTTCCTTCTTTATTTTACTTTCCTAATTGAAATAATTTTAGACAGTAGTTTTTATGAAGTAAAACAATACCCACCTTTGGAGTGTGAAAATATACTATTTTGTAGCGATACTATTATTTTTCTATTAAAGTTCATGGCCATGTCTTCAACAAGATGACTGAATTTAGAGATAAGATAATCTGTTCATTTTCATGTACTCTATCAAATTTGACATGGGAATGAATGAAAGTTGGGAATGAATCAAGATTAATATTTAATAGGACAATGAATAGTACAGCAAATGTATAATTGACTAACAACTTAAATTAAATGATATCTTAAAAATAAAGGGATATAATGTTCAATTCCTAGAACCTAAAAATCAATTGGAGTGCAAGTAACAATACCCCATCATCAAGAGGGACTGGGATGAGCTTTCTTGCTCGTTTTGTTCTTTCACTTGGCTTGATGCTTCTTATGTTGATAGGAAGTATTGATGTTCAAACAAATGATCTTGGAACAGTTTGCTGAATAACTGGCGCGATTAACTATAAATAAATTAATTAATTAATTGAGAGAGAGAGAGAGAGAGAGAGAGAGAGAGAGTAAAGATGGATATAGGAGATTAGATCAACTTCATTCCAAGATTTTCCATTGGAGAGATATTATGGTTTATATAATCACTTTCTGAAAAAAGGTTGGAGAAGAGTAACAGATGGGCAACTAATGTTTATTAATATGTGGTACCCAATAAATCTTGTTTCTAGAATTATCTGACAGGGAAAGGGTTCTTTAGATCTAGAAACATTTTTTGAGATTTTTTTGTTCTTTTTTCCACACACATGAACTTTGTAGAGTGGGTTTTTTGTGTTAAGATTTGATGTGATTGTTATAATTATACTGCTCTACAGATCATCCCCATATTGAGAGCTGGCCTTGCTCTGGCAGAGCATGCATCATCAGTTTTGCCAGCAACAAAGACATATCATCTAGGTATTGAAATCTTTGTTTTCTGGAACTACTGGAAAAGGAAGCCAGTAGCTAGATTCTGAAAGCCCTTTTTCTTTATTGATGGCACATTCAATTATTGCATTCACTTCAGTTTAAGTGTTCTTAAGTACGGGTGTTCCTCATGCATGAATTTCTGTCATCTTGCGAGGAAGGAAGTCATATAACCTTAGGGTTCCAGAAACTTTTTACCCTCTGATCACTGGACAGTAGAAAACTACATTTTATATATGTGAGGAGAACTATTTTTGGTTGTGAAAATTGCATTTCGTAATCCAAAATGTGGACATAGTAGTCCGTTCTCACATAATGCCTTTTATTTTGTGTAGAATGTTAATTTTTCTTTCTCACATAATGCCTTTTATTTTGTGTATAATGTTAATTTCTCTATATTTGATTAATTCCTTTGCTGATTGTGCTACATGAATTAGCTTTTGATTTAAAATTTATTGCTGTTGTTGAAACTGATCATGCTAGGGATTAGCAGAGATGAAGAAACACTTCAGCCTACTGTATATTTGAACAAGTAAGTAACAGAACTGCTGGGATGTCAATTGAAGTTCATTTTCTGTTGTTTTAAAGCCTATGTCATGTCCTATAAATGCCATTTATGAGTGTTCGTACCAGAATATTTTGTCATATTGGTTTGATTTACCTCCTATTTATGTGATTTAACATTTATGAGTGTGCATAAGCCAGAAATTTTGTCAGCTTAATTTAATTTACCTTCTGGTTGCTAAGTGGTACAGTGGCCATATAGGTCAGCCTTTTGATAAGTCTAATAGAATTTTTACCTCCACAATAGGTTGCCTGAGAAGTTTCCTGAAGGTTCTCGAGTATTTGTTGTAGATCCCATGCTTGCAACAGGTATTTATATTATGCGGTTTGATATTATTTTGAGTTAAATTGCATATCAGCTTGCTCAATACATTGATTCCAGTTTTTTTTTTCCTTCCCATCACAGAATGGAGTTTATAAAAAATCTAGAGTTGTACAGACTCTGTCCTTTGCGATTGCCCCTATTTCCAAATATGCTTAAATCCCATGATTAAAAGCTGAAGTCAGATAGGGGTGTGGTTTAACAGCTGGGTTGGGTCAATGTGTAGGGCATTCTACCATGAGGTTTGCTTTCCAGTAAAAGCCTTCTTATCTCAGGCTAATCATTTTAGTTTTAGATTCTACACTTAGCATTGTCAATTTAAAGTGTGTAAATTCCATATGTGGTCAAAAGTTCTAGTTTGAATATAGCTTTAGGTTCTTGGTTACATGAACAGAGAATTATTGATGTGCACTGTTAAGGTTCAATGTTGCTTAATCAGTATAATAGAAATGCGGCCAATATTAGAGCGTCAACCATTATTTCTCTGGTTTATAACACATTAGTCACAGAATAGATATGCTGGCATCTATATCCTCAATCTTAACTAGAACTGCAAGAATGCTTCAACAGCAGATTGCACATGGTTCCTTACACAGGATGGTACTGCTTATATTATTGTATTAGTGCTAGGAAAATGGTTGTTGATGTTTCCACGTGTAATCTTTTAGGTGGTACCGTGGTTGCAGCTCTTGAACTGATAAAGGACCGAGGGGTTGACAACAAGCAAATAAAAGTGGTTTGTTTCTGACTTGCTTTTGGCCTTTTTTCTTTTATCTTCTTTTATATGTTAATGCTTTTATCATCGTGATTCCAAAGTAAGAATTTCTACTAAGTGCTTCTGGCGGTACCATATTGATCGTGGCTTGAATTTGTTACAGATGCCTGCTTTATGCTGAGTGTAAAGTGGTCTTTACAAGTCTTTATTTTTCTTTGTTGTTTTCCATCGATTAAGAAGGAGGATTGGATTCTTCTGTTTTCCTGGGTTCTTCAAATTTTAATGTGACACATTAAGTTTAGTAGGCTGACACAATTTCAATGTTTTTTCTTCTAAAGTTGTACTAACTATACCAATTGTTTGGTTTAGATATCTGCTGTTGCTGCTCCTCCTGCTCTTCAAAAGTTGAGTGAGAAATTCCCCGGGTAATAATATATATATTGCCAAATTACCTTGAGATACTGTATATTTGCATATCTCAAAGACATATCTGCATATTTGGGTTCAAGCAATTTTCTATTCTTATTTGCCAGGCTTCATGTATATGCCGGAATTCTTGACCCAACTGTTAATGAGAAAGGGTAGGCTAATATATGAACTGAGCTAATGTATTGCTGCAGACTTCATAAAGTTGTCATTTCCTGAATTTTCTGAATCACTTTTCAGGTTTATAGTTCCTGGACTTGGGGATGCTGGGGACCGTAGCTTTGGCACATAAATTTAGCAAACTGTACAACTAGCTTGATCTTCTCTGTCTTCATTACCCCCATTTTTATATTCCAAGGTATGAAATTCCTCTGCTAAAATTTTTGATGTACTGGTCGGCTGACCAATTGACATTTTTCTTGTAATTACTCAGTTTCAACTTCATTGGAACCTCACAATTCATTAAAACATATGTCCAAGTGATTGAATGTGTTGCATGAGAAATAATGTTGTAACTTTGAGCTCTACATTTAATTCAGTGCTTTCCAATGAAAATGTGAGTTCTGTTGGAATTATTTTGTTGAGAAGGACCTTTACTCCAATTATTTTTCTTTAATTTCCCCTTAATTTATTATATCTGTGTTGCAATGCTGATACCCTGTTGAGCTGTTGTTTGCTGTATAATTATACCTTTAAACGCTCAATTGATCCAAGTATAACCGATGTAAAATAAGGTTGGGAGCGGAATAGCTGTTTTTTTTGGAAACCGAAATCAATTAATTATATTGAAAAGATCAAATACTTGAGCCTCTTGAATGGTAACTTCAACTTACAATAGATTTCAACTTGAAAATTTACAATCCTTTTTCATCCCTTTCCTCTTTTTAAACGCAACGTTGGAGCTTTCCTATTAAGATCATACCCTGGATCAAAGGATTCTAAATTGCATGTTAAGCTTCTACTCATGGGTTAGAGATGACTAGGGCCCATAACCTCTACTTGATTCCTTTGCTTTCTTTGTTCCTCAATGGTTCTAATCAGAGGAATGGGAACCGGGATTTGTTGCCTCTCGTCCGTTGTCTCCTCTATGAGCGAAGTGGGCTGAGGCTGTGACAGTTGCAACATATCTTCCTACAAGGCTAGTGTGATTGGTATCATGGCGATCAATGGTATAACCATAATTCTGCAAAAGCCTAGTCAGTCCAAGGGTTGAGATTTGGTGCTCCAAAGATTTGAGCCACATAAAGCTCGACAGCCCCAGAAGCACAATTACAACTGAGACACATAAAATGTACAAGGTCACTGAATCCATCAATCCCTCGTCTTTGGGGGTGGGATGGGGTGCTGTTGTGTGAGAGTTGTCTGTGTCTATTATAGTCATGTGGAACATATCAAGATCTCTGGAATTCCTTGAGATCTTGTAAATCCCTTGTAGATTGCAAAGATCCCCATCACTGGGGAAAATTAGACTTGAGTCATAAATTCACCTGTAAAAGAAGTAGGCTTCATATCTGAGTCCAGATTGCGGATGTTTTCTGTAATATTTTCTAACGGCATCAAATTGCGGAAATTGTCATAGTGACATCTGATTGAGAGAAGAAATGACTTTCTGGGTTTGGCCGTCTACACAAGGACTGGCCGCCTTGTCCTCATTGTTAACTACGCTAATCGAATGGCTATTTTTCCTTTATTGTCGCGCGCGCGCGCACATCTAAATTAACTTGGAAGTTTGTTTCTCCAAACTTTTTAACACAATTTGGGTATCATTTCTTAAAAATTGTACGACTTTTTATTCAATTACTTTCTCTTGTTCTATTATCTATTTTTTCCTTTGAATAAAAAGGGATGGAAAAAAACATATAGCTCTCAAGAAATGGTATATTGAAATTGTATAATCTTCTTTACAGGAGAGGATCAGTAAACCTTGGATTTAAGGTTAGAAATTGAAGAACAAACTTACTAATTAATTTGAACGGAAAAAGAAAAGTAAATGTATGAATACATAAAAAATAATAATAAAAAAAAAGAAAAAGAATATGTTTATCCACCACCAAATTAGTAATGGACGATGTTTCACTTTAAATAAACACATAGTTTTTGCCCCATCATAACAAATCATATCTTAAGCTTATACTACTCACGAAAAGAAAGTTGTATATTATGTTTATAATATGTGTGTGTGTGTTTATATATTATGCTCTCAAGAAAGAA
Source organism: Jacaranda copaia (assembly GCA_014898725.1). Taxonomy (NCBI): domain Eukaryota; kingdom Viridiplantae; phylum Streptophyta; class Magnoliopsida; order Lamiales; family Bignoniaceae; genus Jacaranda; species Jacaranda copaia. The sequence goes on from JACGDI010005756.1 coordinate 244,772, forward strand.
ATTTATATGTGATTCATATTCCACTAGAATTGCAAAACAACTGAAGGATTGACATTTTCAGATCCAACTTAAACATTTTGCTTATGTTTGCACATTAAATTTTAGTGAAAAACAAGCCTGAGAAAAATAAAATGTCTAAAATTCACGTTACATCTTGAAAATAATTATATTTTTCTCAATGCCTTCGTCGCTAAAATTTAAATATTAAGATTTAATAAAAAAGAAAAGGACGGATTTTTTTTTTTTGGTTGGGGGCGTGGGGGTTGCTGTGAAATCAGTTCTATTCCTCATACAATAAACAAAAACCACGCGTATGTTCTTCAATCCATGTTCATTGCATATCTATCAACACCAAAGAATCTATACGGGGAAAAACAAGAATCTAACCCAGCGAACTCAAGCCACAGTTTCTACAGCTAGAATAGCCAAAAACCATGTCTTAAGTTGTCCCACACATGCACAGCTATCCTGCAATTTAATGTTCTGATAAACAGAAATCCCTAAGAAAACCAAACCACTGATGAACTAAAACCTTCTATTTACCAAGAAACTTAGCAAGAAATATCTTAACCTTTCGTGATCACCCTGATGCAGCTAATTCTACACACCAAAATAGCCACCGTCGCAGCTGCAACCGCCAGTACTGCTGCTGTTGTCGCCGTGTGACCGTGGTTTGCTGCTGAGGCAACAGCAAGCCAAGCCGATCAACAGTATGAACCCGCAAGCGGTGACCAAAGCTTTGGCCCAATGCCAGTAATAAACCATTTTTCCAAAGCTTCGCCCGCTGCTTCGCTCCACCTTTCGGCCCCTTCATTGGCATAACTAGTGCCAAATGCCATTCTTATATACTAGTTTCTATTGTATCCAAATTTGCTGGAGGAAAGAATATGTTGGTGTCAATAGTAAATGGTGGCAATATGTAGAGAAAATTGAAGCAGTGGTGCACATGGGCTCAGCTAGAAAGAGGGCAAGAAAGCATGGTCCAGCCTGTGAAACCAAAAACGGCAACGGTACTTCAAATCTTTGTCCTCAAAACCTAACCAAAAATCGGCTATACAGCTATTTAATGGTGTACTTGTTTTCTGGATCTCTGTCTTTAAAAGAGCTTGCGATGCCTTCAAGAAAATGTTATTAAATAAAACAATGGGTAAAAGTTCATTTTCCATATGATGGGGTTTGGCCAGCTGATCAAAATTAAATATACTTACTGCCTTTTTTCAACAATACATCCTATGGGCTTCGCCTTTACTTTCTCTTTGGCTTTCATTTTCTTGTAGAATAAATATGCACAGAGAAAGAAATACGTGATACTTTTGTGCCACTGGAATCTTACTCCAGAGAGTAACAATTGCTAGATTTGTATAATGCGTTTGGTGGCAATCCATATTCATCCTGGAATATGCTCCAATCATTCGATATTAAATTCAGGACCCGGGGTATGGTTTAGCCAGAAACATTTCGATTTTCAAGTCTAAAGAAAGGACTTTGGATTGTCCTTAAATGAGTGCTTGAATGTTAAAAATAAACAAAATTTGACAATATTTATACTGCTCTAATAATGTGTGCTTATTATATCAAGATTCTCAGCAAAATTTGGTGATGCCACATGTGGACGAAAGGAATGGGGCAATACTTAGTCATGTTAGGATGGAATCAGATTCGGAGGGGAAAAAGAAGGAAAAAAAAAAAGGAGTACGAATCTTGAAATATTTTGTCATTAAATTTAAATGATAGGAATTTTTAGTCCATTTTGCTTATATTAGATTTTGTGTTTTGATAAAAGAAATAAAACACTGGTCGGAGGACAAAGCGTGGAGGATCTACGGAAAGATCCCAAAGGTGTACCCTTTACGTGGTCTGCACCAACCGATCATACATGCACGCGTGTGCTCGCACGGAATTTCCACTTTGTGCTCTTCTTTCCTGCTCTTAGTTTTTCTCCATTTTTTTCATTTTCCGGTTTTTCTTTCTGTTTTTTTAAACCTTACCCTTCACCAATGCTCTTTGCATCAAAATATTACTTAAATTATCTCTATGCTGCCTTATGTGTTTTGGATTTGAGAGGGAAAACATTCGTTAGGAGAGTACTACTCACAGATTTTATGCTGTAATTGCGTTTCTTGGATGACACTACTCTAGCACATAATCAGTAATGAAATAGAGACAAGTCAATAAAGAGAGAATGGGAGCGTTCGTTCGTCACTTTGAATATGTTTCCACATATATCATTGGCATGATCAAAATAAGATCAAGATCCCATCAACTCAAAATTTTCTCACCGACCACTTATACTAAGCATTTGCATTCCCACACAACGGGGAGTTTAGCAGAGCAACTTTAGCACAAACTTTCAAAACCATTGGCAGCACAGACAAATCTTAAATTTAGTATCCCACATAATCATGCTAACCAATGAAGAACATCTCTGTGTGTGGGGTGGGGATTTGAAAATAACAACCTCAATTTGCTTTCCGATTCAACAACATTTATGTAAAGAGTAACTCCTGGTCTCTGGCGTTCAGGACAACTATCAGTTCAGTTATTCGCAGTGAAGGCAAAGTATAACTATACCAAGTAACAAAACAGTTCACGGTTTCATTGAAAGATTGACACTATCTCTTAAGCTGCAATAAGGTCACTTCACCAGGCACTACTAGTGGACTTTTTTACAACATTCTAAGAAACCTTTTATAAAGAATCCCAAAGATTTCTTGAAATCAACTCATAAATGGTACTGTCTATTTCAAGAATTTTACAACCCACTGCTAGTCTGTAAATCTAGCAGCCCTCCATGTTTCTTGAGAATTGATAGCTGGAACGAACAAATGAGCCCACAAACATAATGTATCATCTTCATAAGCAACACCAGCCCCTATATAGAAGCATGAATCATAATAAAAGACAAACAAAAAGATGATAGGATCATAACACAGATAATTAAAAGAAAAGGCACCAATTGTTTCTTTAAGGATAAAAAACTGTATAGTACACAGCTGTAAGTCAAATTTATTTCAGCAAAAAGAGGTTGATCACAAGGATAGATTCTCAAGGAAAAAAATGAGGTGCACGTGCAAACATAAACCAATAACAATTTAAATTATATGTGGTACAGCACAGATTAAAAATGAATGAAAAGACAGGTAGAAAACAGGAACCTTTATTTAACAATGCATGAACTTTTAATAGGAAACAATGAACTTGTTTATTCACCCTTTTTTTTCCCCAGTAGATAACTAATAAGAAAGATTTAATAAAAATTCATGAAATTGTTTTTTTATTGCTCGTTCCAACTAACTCAAAATGTTTTAATAAGCAATTAAGAAAGCAGAAAAATCCTTTTCAACCCAAAACAATTTTTAAAATGAAAACATCGAACAACTAGAGAATTTATAGTTAGGAGTTACCAACTGTTTCCCTAGTTTCCAGTAAGACATGAAGTGAAAACTATACTGTCTTCACACTACTAAAGAGAAATGAAAAGTGACGTGCCATTATCCCCGAATGATATATATCTCAAATCATATATTAATATGAAGCTACACCATAAACTAAAGAATTCAATAAGCATTAAGGGCAAAAATATATTAATCTCAACTATCCATAGAAGGCACCATCCATCTTCTTTGCAAACAAGGGCACAAACAATCTCTCAACAGGAACTGCTATAACCACTAAAAGCAGTAAGTGCCTATAATTCCACAGGCTGATTATATCAAGACCAATTTAATTATCCCATCCACCCTGGCCATCGTCCACAGCAACTTGTACAGTACTGTGTAGGAAAAACATTTCAACATGTAATACAACAAGAGTGCAAGCATAATCGAGGAAATATAAGACCAATACAATATATAAGAGAATTACAAATATAAAACATGCTCAAAACAGAATAATCAACATGAAGGCACTTTGAGGGTATATAAACTAACATGCTCTGCTATCCACAAGCTACAGCTCACTATAATTACGCCAAACTGCACGGAATTCCTCACGGAATGTGTTCAGACGAGCTTTCAGGTTTGGTGTCCTAAAGCTTGCATGAATGAGTGTGGCTTTGAGAGAGAGAGAGAGAGAGACAGAGGTTAGAGAAAAAAATAAATAAATGAAAGGCAGAAATGAATTTCAAAATGAAGCATTAAATTACCAAGGAGGCCAATAGCGAATGCCCACAAGACAGTAAGAATGCCACAAGAGACAAACCAGAGGATGAAACTCACTGCAGGAAGAGAAATGGCTCAACCATGACTTTACAATCATTAAACGCTAAATAAAAAGATAAACATAAAGCGGCCAAAATCTCTCACCTATAGAAAATACCAAGACAAATACCCATCGAGGCCGTCCACATATATGTATTGCTCGTTTTGCAGATGGCCGCCCCCGAATCACAGGCCTGAACAAATTATACACAAAAAGTAAGGAGCATAATCAAATGCTTAGCAACCTCAAAGCTTCAATGTACTTACGTAAGAGGAGGTCTCATTTTGGCAGCTAGATGTGGAGAAAATTGTCTGACAGTTCTAGTGACTTTTTCATTGAAAGTACCTGCAAAGCTAAAAAAACAAATATTGGCAACATAAGAAATCTGAAAAGATTAACAATGACTAGGAACTCCAAAAGGTTAACCTGCAAAGCTAAAGAAACAAATATGGTCCAAATCACAAATTTGACAGGATCATCATGACCCACACCAGCTATCCATCAGCACATCAGATAAGAATACAAAATTTTTCAAGATTTCTGATGAGCACTCCAGCAGAGTGGTCATCAAGGTCCCACTGCAATGTGACAATCAGGACATAAGAAAAGCAGTGTGCAGAGGAAAAAACTAAAACATTGTTTAATGCAGCTCTTTCCTTAACCTGTCTTGATCTTCCATGTTCTCATTTTGTTTTCTATCCATCATTCCCTCTATTTTATTGTAATCCTATGTGATGAAAATTTTCTCAAATGACAAATGTGTCCTAAAATTTGCTATAGATATCATGGCCACAGGTCTCCACAGTCACGTAATCACATAATGGAACGGCAATTACTACTCTTCATATTTGAACACATAGATGATCAAAAGCCTAATATATCAACATAACTGCAGGTTCCCACTGTACATGTAGCTATGTACCTGTCCACCAAATCAACAATATTATCGAACTACACCAACTTTTCTGTCTCCATATAAGGTAAGTCACTCAACATTTATTTCAAAATAAGTATTTTATTATTAAACCAGTTAAAAAAATATAAGGGAATAACCAAATGCCAGCATCTGATATAGGAATTGGCACCTTGATGGCACTTCACCGGACTACAAATTTTCACATTCCAGCCAACTTTGTAAAACAGGAACTGGACTGCAATATTCTGATGCTAACAGATCATCTAGACTGGACTAGTAGCTATAGTGAGGATGATGAATGGCGTACATCAGAATTCCTACCTATCATTTAGAAAGGCAATGGTCAGAGCTGTCATTAGAGCAGCAACTATGGCTAGTGGCCTTCTAAGAAATCCCACCCCTGAAACTCGCATGCACAGTAACTTCAATCAATACTCAGGCCAAAAAGTGGGCATGTGAGTACATGCCATGTACACAAACAAAGTATCAACTATGATCTTTAGCTCTTACCAAGAATGAAAACAATCATGATGAAATAATTGGTCCGGTAGCTGCAAAAATAAGATAAATACAAGAACCGAGTCAGGAATGTGAAGTAATAGCTCCAATCATATATACCAGTGCCAAAGAGAGAAAAATTCAGAAGCTATTTTCAACTTCCTCATGAATTCTAAAATATTACGAATAAGTTTCATTGGGGGAAAAAATATGTGGGCATCGGGTAGAAACTTCCATATCATTTAAAGTTTCTAACAACTTGATATTACAGCCGATACGAGTATCCATGATCAATTTATGAACATAACAGCAAAACAATTCCGCGTTTGTATATGTGATACAGATAGATGATTGTTTGTGTAACTTATAGAAAGGATCGTACTAATAGAGGTTGCACTTGAGACGACTGTTCCATTTGGCATAAGAACGCGGCAAAGTGAATCGGGAGAAGAATTCCGAGACAGGACGCGGCGGTGATGACCAGTCTACTTCGCGCAGCGCCTCGATCAGATCCTCAGCAGTCACGTTACTCCAATCCATCCAGCACTGTAGATTGATCAATCAATTAACTGAGAGAAACCCTGGCGGGCAAAAAGGATCGAAAATAGAAAAAAACACGAAAAGTATCTGGAAGGAGGAGGGAACGAAAAGGAGATTGAGAATTGTGGATTTGGAATTTTCTTAAGTGTGTTTGACGGGTTTATTTGGGGATTACAATGTTGATTTCGCGAGAAATGAAATACAAATTTGATATATATTAGGCAGGAAAATTGGTAATTTTAATGGAGCAAAAACAATTGTCTGAGCCCGGGTTCGAACCGGGGACCTCTAGTGTGTGAGACTAGCGTGATAACCAACTACACCACCCAGACACTTAATTACTTCATTTAATTCAATTAAAAAGTTGACCCCGTATTTCAAGTCATTTTTACTAAGGATTTTGGTCCAGAAAAAATAATCCAACGCAATTGGGCCTGAGGTCCAAAAATAACAATGAGTGAGGCCTTCCCAAAATGTTCATTCCCTAATGTTGGTTATTAGTTGAGATTATGGTCCATAATCCCTTTTAATTTTCTGTTTGATATCCACAATAAAATGAGCGTGTAGTCCGATAAATAATTTAAAGTCCGCATTTGCAACAAAATTACCCTCTATTGAAATCTTATATGTTGGGGTGCGATTGTTCTTTCAGCAAATTCAAATGTCTATTTAATCCTTATGATTCAACAGTAAATTCCATTTGTGCCCCAAAATAAGACAAATGGAAAGATCATTTCATGCCACTCTGGCGCGGCCACCGATCACTGCTTCCTTCCTCCGTCCCACAACCACTCGCAATCCACGGCCAACATTGCGCCATTCGACTATCCTAATTAATTAAACCCAGCTTAGCAACTACCACTCAAATCCCCAAGCCCAAAATAGTGGCAAAACCATCCCAAATCGCTCCCCGTCTCCAACCAAACTCCACTGTCCCACCCCAAGCAATTCTGACGCCACCAAACCCAACTCGAGCACCCTATCTCCAGCAACCCACTGGATCCATTGGTTTGTCGGTTGCTTACCAACAAAGATCACCATAAGTAGCAGGGAGTCGTTATGAGTGGGGGTTGGGAAGAAGAAGAAAAACGAAAGGAGGAAGAAGACAATTGATGAAAAGAGAAGGACAAATTAATACCATCCTTCCTTACGTGGGTTTCAAATATAGAAGAGTGGATTTCCTGTTCCGAAGTGCTGGAATGAGAATTATTTTTTAACCTTGTTGGAGAGCAAAAGCCATACAATGGGGACAATTAAGTAATTTTAGAGGTTAATATCACACATCAAACATTTATAATGAGATTATAAGAGATTATTGTAACAAGAAATGGATATCCAATCTTTAACATCAAATAGAATATTTAATTTATCAATCTTAACTTAATATTTCCATATTCAAATCTCCACTATTATTAATATCTAATATCAAATGTGGTTTTAATATTATGTTGGATCTAATGTCGATTGATGGAAGTACCATATGTTATTATTGAACATTTTTCCCCCCATAACATCATTTTGCAACGGGTTGAGTGTGGAGTTCCTGATCTCCTCATGAATGATGAAATTTAAATAGCAAATTAATGAGATATAAAATTGATGTAAAAAAGAAAAATCGGACAGGTGGATGATATTTTTACTTAGTTTGGTATAGCTTAGAGAAGGAGAATGTTTGAGAAGAAAAAGAGCCCCAATTGTAATTAAATTATTTGAAACTATTTTAAGAAAATCATTACTAATGAATAAGCAAGTGACTTGCAAGCTCAATCTCAATTGAAAATGTGGAGTTTCAAATCTCATACTAAGAGAAAGATATTCAACAAGTACAAAGAGTAATTTTTTGGGGGTCTAAGTTAGCTAGTTAAAATAAATAACAAACAGATACTTTATTTATCACTTTGATCATACTATTTCAACATTATTTATATTCTTCGAACTAATTAATTATTACATATATACATGCAACTCTCAATCATTCTACATATACATATAAAAATATATATTTATATAATTGTATTCACACTAAAAATAAAAAATTATTGATTTTGACACTTATAAAACATAATGTTTCCTTTAATATAAAATTAAACATACCACCACACTTTAAAATAATCTCTACCATATTGGAAGACAAAAGCAATTTATCACATCTTTCAACTTTTCAAAATGGTTATTCAAGATATTTTTTTCAAAACGATCAAATTAAAAAACAAATCCTTCAAAAAAAGAAAAAGAAAAAAAAGAGGGTAACTGAATTTCTATATCCCCCATATATGATGGGCCTATTACCCTGTTGCCTAACTAAGCCCACTGCCATCACACTTAGAGCAATACTATGGGCCAAACATCACTTACTAGGACATCTACATTTGTTTGGATTAGCCTATCCTAGAAATCTAGCTTTAGGATTTGGTAATAGAAGAGCAAATAAGCTGTGGTTTCTTCTTAAACAAAAATCAAAAGATGTTTAGTGTTAAATTTAGTTTTATTTCAACGTCGAAAATGGACTGCTTTACTTAACGTACTTTCTAATAAAGCCATTAAAGAGAACTGAAAAAGTTCGTAGAATAATAAAGGAGAAAAGGTTGAGATATACTCTGGTTGCATCTTACGACATCCAATCATGGTTGGCCCCGTTTTCAACCACAACGCTGTCATTTTCCGTGGCGGCTCCTGTCACCACAAAATACGGCGAGCTAACAACCAGACTCCATATCCTGCCGCCTCCATCGAAGTCCCTTTAATTTCTTCCAAATCTCACAATCATTGAAATTCCTCATTGTAAATAAGCATCGTTAGAGCAAATTCAAATTCAAATTCAAATTCGAAACCCCTCCATTAATAATATTCCTCGTCATCCCTACCTCCCATCAGAGCTCATCTCACCCCCCAACAAAGATAAAAGGAAAAGAAAAGAAAAACCAAAACAGCCCCACAAAAAATTAAGTGAAAAAGAAGCAAAAACAGCCAGAGAGAAAGAAAGAGCTAAAAGCCACCGAAGGCTAAACCAAACCCTTGTTTTTCTTCTTTTCTTTTTGCTGTTTTCTGCTGGTTTTGAGCTAAGGCCGTGTTTGGCTAATCGCCGGTATCCGATGGCTCAATCGATGAGGAGGTATCACATGGTGGGGGATTATGTGGTGGGGAAGCAGATAGGGTCGGGTTCGTTTTCGACGGTTTGGCACGCGCGCCACCGCGTCCACGGCACCGAAGTTGCGATCAAAGAAATCGTCACCGCTCGATTGAATTCCAAATTGCAGGAAAGCCTTAAGTCGGAGATTTTTATTCTTAAGAGAATCAATCACCCTAATATTATCCGCTTGCACGACATGATCGAGGTCCGCGCTGACTCTCTCTCATTTTTCTTTTTCCTCCTTCAAGTAAAGAAAGTTGTATTTGGAAGCAAGGGATATGAAGGGAAGAGAGTTGGTTCGTAATGTTTTAATTTATTTTTTATTGTTTCTTTTCTGTTGGAGTGATGAAATTTGGAGTTGATGACTGTCTTGCTGTTTGTTTTTGTGAAGTAGAATGCGGCTTGTTCATGGGGATATTATGAATGTGAAGTAAAATTGTATAGCGTGTTATGATATGGATGTCGGCATGCAGGACTGTGAATTTATTTGTTGTATTTGGATACAATATGCTTAAGTAGAAACCTTTTTGCTCTGATGAAGTCATTATTATGTTGCATGGCTGGATTGATCATATCTGGTTAGGGAGAGAGAGAATGAATACAGACTAGGGAAACCAAATTCAGACAGCAAATTTAAATGGAACAGCTAAAGTGAGGATTGTATGGTCAGCCACGAGTGTAATGAGCAAGTGTTGTTTTCCAAAAGGTCCATGTTAAGGGATATTTTTTTTTTGTGATTTCCAGTTTGTGGGTGCAAACTTCTCGATGACTATTTTGCTCGTCACCATTTTGTCATGATTCGTTCATCTAATGGTGGATGGCGCCTTCAATTCTATGTGGGAAAGGCACAGTAGTTGAGGCCTGTAGCTCTATAACATGTTTTTAGTATTGCATTTCTTTTTTAGCCAATTTTTTGGCCAATTGCAGCATCAGAGATTCCTCTGCTTTGTCGGGGACTTGAGGTCGTAAATTCACAGGTTCTGGCGTGCACCAACTGTGACATTTTTGTATCACCTTCTCCTTATTGAATTTCATAGGATGGCAAAATGCATTATGACTTGTGTTCATTGCATGCATCTAAACTAAAATGCTACATGAAGAGATTCTGAACATGCACAAGAAACAATAGAAATATTTCATAGGGTTTAAGTGATATTTGACTGGAACAAGTTTTATTTTATATAAGTAGGAATCTGGAAAGATATACATTGTTTTGGAGTATTGCAAAGGTGGTGACCTGTCAATATATATTCAACAACGCCAAGGGAGAATCCCTGAGGCAACTGCGAAGCACTTTATGCTGCAACTAGGTATCCCCCCTTGGTTTTTCCCATCTGTATTTCTTTTCTTCTATTTCACTTCTTGGATAATTCAGGGGGTTTTTATAATCTAAATGATGCAGCGGAAGGTCTGAAAGTTCTTCGTGAAAACAACCTTATACATCGGGATTTAAAGCCGCAGGTTTGCATTAAAAATCAATTTACACTTCCTTTATTTGCACAGTTGGTTATTGTCAGCATTATAATGACATTGGAACTTAATTCTACAGTTCTTAGATGTCTTAACGAGGAAGAACAATCATGCAATGAAATTCATGGCCTTATTTCCATCTTTGTATTTCTCCTTCCCATGAATGCCACCAAAGTTTGTGTTGGTTCCCATTACTTGCTGCTCATTTGCCCCTGCTCCCCAAACTCCCCCCCTCACCCCCCAAACAACACACGCACACACACCCCAAAAAAAAAAGGAGAGAAAGAGAGAGAGAGAAGAAAACACACACACGCACACAGACACTCAGACAAAAATAATAATAACAATGGTTCTCTTTGTTTCTAGATGATATGAGAGACTGTGTTAAGTAATATGGACTTATTAATCACATTTAATGAGCCGAAACATACCAGCTTTGCTTAAAATTATGTATACTCTCTTTTCAGTAATTAATAACTAAAAATTCTCTTCAAGAATAAACTGAATGTTTCTAGACATGAGTTTATCTGAAGCACCAACTATTGTAAATAATAACTGGAAGGCTGACTTTAGTTCATATATCTGTAGTTTCTGATTGAAAGCTAGAAATTTGAAGTGTGACAATTTTATAAGGATTTTGTCCCTAGTTTGAATATTGTAACTATGTGAAGTCACATGGTGCCACCGGGTAATGTAAGTGAACTTATGAAGGAGTTTTTTCTTTGCAGCTTTAATATTCCATTAGGTTTCCTCAGATTTTGTGAAGTATATCCATCTTCTTCACTTGAAATTTAATCAGAGTTTTATCTTTTACAAGTGAAATCAATGCCCTTTCCGTATTCTTAACATGTATACTACTAGAGGGAAGGGTTTGGGGTTTCTCCACCAGTCCTGGATTCAATGATAACAAACTGGTCCTGGATTCAATGATAACAAACTGGTCTTTGTGAACTGAAATTTTCCATTTGTATACCTAATTCCTGGACAGAATCTCCTGCTTTCTACTAAAAGTGACAATAGCGTGTTGAAGATTGCTGATTTCGGCTTTGCAAGGTATATGCTGCTTTCTCTGATAAGTATGCTTGTTGCAGGGTATATGCTACTGTCTCTGATAAGTATGCTTTCTGCCTATAGCCTCTTCCCATACTAGAATATTGGATCTCTGTTTTGGGCCATTGAACTAATAGTTCGGAAGGAATAAATAAATGATCATTGATAGACATCTTTCTTATCAAAGAGACATTATTTCTAATGCCATTATTATCAGACACTCTTTTATTTAGATTATGGTCAAGTGCATGATTGATAATATTTCAGAGAGTCAGCAGTTAGGTGGACGTAGAATTGTGCTTGGGTTGGGAAGATTGAGGCTGTTTGGTTTTATTTTCATTTTCAATTTTTACCTTTTTATTATCATTTATGAAAACTTCTGAAATGGGTTTTTTGTGCATTTTCAATGAAAGGGCCACTTGTTTATGTTTCCATGCCTATAACCATAATTTTAAAACTTAGTATGCCTATTTTGTCAAGTATGGCCCATATTCCACTAAATTAAAAATAATTAAAATCTATAAACTAATTAAATAATAGTTTCTTTTTTCTCTTTCTATTAAATAAGAAGCCTCACCATAAATTAATTAATAATTTTCTTCCAGCATAGTTTGGAAGAAGGGACATAAAGAATGTAATGTGACCAGCAATAAATTAAATAATAATTTTGCGTTCCATATTATTTGACGGGTATGATGAAAAGAAATATTATTGGAATCTACAAATTATTAGTCTTATACTAAAATATCATTTCCATTAGACTTGACTTGTGATAGATAGGCAGACAAAGCTGCTGGGAACCTCTTTTTGATTAGTAAGTTACATTTTTACACCTTTAGTTTAAGTATTTTAGTTTCCACATGAAAAGCAATAGCAGAACAAAATCGCATGAAAATGTGAAAATTGAAAATAAAAAACCAAACCAAACCTTAACAAATTATTTCAAATCTAAGATCACAAATTCATTGCGTTTGTTTGAATAATTTTGAATCACTATTAGGTTTTAAATCCTCTAGCAACTATTATTTTATATCTCTTATCGTCAAAATGGATCTGAGGTCCATGCTATTGGAGTAATTTGAGACAGTTTGCTCCAAATCTTTGAATTCAAACACAAGCTGAGAGTATCGAGATATATTTTGTCATCAGGCTTGAGCTCAACTAGAACCTTGTAATCTTGAATTTTCTTGCTTAAATAATATGCATGAAATATTAGCATGTGTTTACCCCTTGGCATGTGCTAAGATACATATGCATGATTGCCAGTGTAAGACTTGAAATTTGCTGTCAGAAATTCCTTTTTATTCTGCCAGATCCCTGCAACCTAGACTCCTTGCAGAAACCTTATGTGGTTCACCACTGTACATGGCTCCAGAAATAATGCAGCTCCAGAAATATGATGCTAAGGTGAGATGCACTTTTACATTTTCATGCAGCCACTCAAATATAAATCCTTTATTAATTTTGAAACAATAATGCAGGCAGATCTCTGGAGTGTTGGTGCCATTCTGTTTCAACTTGTGACTGGGAAAACTCCATTTACAGGAAGCAATCAGATACAAGTATGTTTGTCTTTCTTCTTGCAACTAAAAATAGATGTGTTTGTGTCAGCTGAGTTTTCTTGCTTACCAAATCATATCATGAATGTTCTGCAGCTGCTCCAGAACATCATAAAGTCAACCGAATTACAATTCCCGCCTGAGGCAAAGGATTTGAGTCTGGACTGCATGGATTTGTGCAAGAAACTACTGCGGCGAAGTCCAGGTATTCCACATTTTTTGCATTTCAATATGGAACATGCTGCAGCAAATTTGCAGTTTTAGCTCAAATAGAATGCCTAGCTCAAGACATTTTCTCTGTTAGCTGTTAACTTCAGAACCATGTTTGTGAGGAAGTTGTTCCGAGATTAATGCTTAACAATGATTTTGTCACTAAACTTGCACAGATCGCAGTTGGTATCCCACCATTTGCCCTTCTTCTCCACAAAGATCAGGATCCTGTGTTATCTAATGGCTTATATTTGCATAATATCAACATTTGTGGTTTTGTATTCTTAACTCTATCTAAAATTTTTAATCTATTGCTCACCAACACTCTTGTCTGCACAGTGGAGCGGTTGACATTTGAAGAATTCTTTAACCATCCATACCTATCCCAAAGGCAGCCTGATGAATCCTTCAGGTAAGCAGGATCTACTCGTTTACATTGTCTTAAGAATATAAGCTCTGGTACACTTGGAAACATGAACTTTCTTTTTGCCTGCAGAAATAGGAAACCAGAAAGATTAATTGATGGTTTCCACCTTTCTGAGAGGAATACAGAAGAAAGTTCACAAGAAGATTTAACATTCCACCTCGATGATGACTCCAGTGGCCCGGATGGCAGTCCATCTTTCTCAAGGAGGTCCACCATGAAATCCATGTATGGATTTCCACTTTATTCAAACCCTGATAGGAGGGATACCTCTAGTCTTGCAAACAGAACAGATTCTTCCCAGAATAGTGGTGCCCCACATAAAACAGAGATTACAGGGTCCAGACTTGGCAGCCGCCGGATTTCCGAAGAAAACCTGAAAGAATCTCTTAGAACCCCAGGCCTTGGGCTACTAGATCATCATACAAAAGGTGCTCATTTAATTATCTTCTATTTTCTTTTGCCAGTATTGGTTGTCTCAATACACAGCTGATCTTGCTTGGAGATATTTCTTTTGCCGTCTAATTTGCATTGACCTGACAGTTGTGGATTCATTGGAGTCAATCGACCAGGATTATGTAATTGTCTCAGGCCCTCCAATGGACTTATCATCTTTGACCCATGCTTCTAAGCCAAGTCATTTTCCATCTAAAACTGGCGGTCCACTGCTTTATTCTGGAAATATTAACTCCACATCAAGTGCTCCAGTGCCAATAATTGGGGGGGCAACTGGTAGAGTTGATTACACTGGGAGTCCGGAAAGTCAACTATCAGCTCCTGGGATCTCACAAGGATCAATGGATATAGTAGACACTTTAGAGCGGCCATCAGTTGACTGCATGACAAGGATCAGTTCCTTGCAGTGCTCTGCAGCTGCTATCACTGAATTAGTGAATAAAAAGGTGACTTACAGAAGTTAGATGTAATTTGAAATTAGAAGTGAACTTCTCCATGTAGTTTCCTTGATTCTTGAAGCCGCTTTCTTACTTGACATTCGATGGGTTCTGTATGCTAATTTCTGTCTAAGACATTTGACCCCCCAAAAGTTATTCAAATGCTGTTTGCTTGTCCAAAAATGGTCTCAGACTTGATCTTTTATCCAGAAAGAGTATTGCTTCGAGCTTTGCCATAGCTCTGTTCTCTGTTGTATTGAGTTGTATTGAAGCACTTTGCTGGAGTTATCATCAATGTGAGTTAAACCATGGATTGCTTTGAGCATTGCTACATCTCTGTTCTCTATTGTATTAAAACACTTCCCTAGAGCTATCATTGCTAGTTAAACCATAGGAAACTTTTTGTAACAACGGCTTTTTTGCTACAGTGCTATTTGAAAATCAGTACTGGAAAAAGAGATGCTGGCGGGAGTTGTTTACCTTGCATTATTGTGAGAAAAATTGATAATAATATTTTACTTTGGGAAGTAGTCATGATTTCTGCCAACTTCTGGTTGTGAGATTCTTTTGAAAAATTAAATTGTCAGCAGAAAGACAGTTTCCAAGGTTAACAAACGCCCTAAACCCTTGTCTTCTAATTATTTTCTTTTGGGCACCCTGTCAACAGCATGGTGTTTATACCTTATTTCATCTTATCTTGATGGATCTTCTTTATGGTCCATATTCTTTACTAAATCATAGCGTGCTTGTGCTTCATTCTTCAAATGTGGTGTGAAAAGATGTTCCTATCTTTCCATGTGATTACATTGTGCCAATTCAGCATAAAATCTGCAAGATGAAATCTAGTGTAAGTCCCTTGCGGACAGTCCAATATGTTGGGAGCTTTCTTATTTACATTGCCTTTATCTTTTTGAATTTTCTGCTGATGTAGCTTGTCCTATGTTGCTAATAAAATATCTGTGGCTGTCATTTTAGCTTGCGGGAGGAGAGCAACTAGAAGCCTTTTCAATTCAGCTTGTAATTCTTGCTATATGGAAGCAGGCATTGGATATTTGTCATACCCATGCCGCATCAGCTATTGAAGGGAGTCCAAGCCAAGAGACTACAAGATCCAGAGAAGTCTCTACGGTTCAGCATAGTTCAGATGTCCAAGAGTCTATTGATATTGCTAACACACAAGGGCCACTTGCTATTTGTTCACAGATAGAGAGAGCATTTCTTCATGAAGTTGCGCGTGCTGAGGAACTTGCTAAAGCAATAGAGCCTGGTAAGTAAATACCCTTCCCCCCAAATGAATATGGAAAGAAAGAAAGCAAACACACTCATGCAATGCCAATAGGACTGGGCAAAAAGAAATTCAATGCACATCTATAATATAAGCTAATTTTGAGAAAAATGGCAAGGCTATCAATTAACTCATCTTCTTTTAACCTTGCTATTGTGCATGTAGTTCTGCACCTATATGCAAGATGTGCTATTAAGCATCCACAATCAAGAACTTTTATTCTGAAATTACAACTCTACCTACATTTGCTTAAATTTGCCCAACCCCCTTTGATGAGGGTAAAGATGCTCCATTTGCTGTCTCTGTATGCATATGTCCATTTGCTATAGCTGCATGTGGTTGTAAATTATGCAATGATGTGGGCAAGTTTCTTTATTTCAGGAAATGTCGAGATGCCAGATGCAATGGAATTGATATATCAATCTGCCCTTGCTTTGGGCAGACATGGAGCGGTAAGTATTTGTTTCTCTTCCTTTGCTAGCAGTTTGAGTTGCTAAATTTCATAACAAAATGAGCACTCACTCTATTATAGCAGTACCATGATTAGATGATTAAATTAAGTCGATGAAATTGATTTCAGCTTGAGGAAGATATCATCTTCTCCTGGCCGACAATGGAAGTGTCACTGCAATCTGGATGAGCATACAATGTACAGTTTGTATATGGCATATAAATGTCGGCAGTATGACTATATAAACAATTCAATGTGCATAGCTCGTAGCTATTTTGTTTAGATAATGAAAGCTTGCAAGAAACTATAACTGATTTATTAGTGGGAAATAATGAAAGCTTGCAAGAGTGCATGCAATTAGACAAATTACATAATTTTGAAAGTTGGAATTTTTGAATCGCATGGTCTTGTTGGACACTAGTCTAGGTGTTCATTCAAGAGGAGGGGCGAAATACTTGCCTGTGTTGGTTCTTTGTTTGGAGTAAATTATGACGTTCATTAATAAACATGCTATTTCCTACTAGAACTCCTAACCATTGGAATGAAGTTACTAAAATTGTTTACCTTACATATTTCAACTCCCATCTGGAAGGGAAGGGAAGGGAAGATTGAATTTCATTTTATTATGGACGGTTTGCAGGTAGATGAATATATGGGTGCTATGGAAGGTGCTGTTGATGATTATTCAAAAGCAGTGCGTTTATTACTGTTTCTTTTAGTGGAAGCACCATGCCTCATTTTGAATCCTCCATTTTCTCTAACGAGCTCGGACCGTTATCGTATTAAGAATTACATTGATGTCCTCAACAACAGGCAAGGCATTTCAAGGTGTCAAAGAATAGCTGCGTTGAAGTCTGAGGATCAGCCTTGCCCTTCTTGAAACTGGTGACGATCACGATTTTCATTCTGTAAATATTTCTTTTTATGTGTATAGTAATTCTTTTTTTTTTTT
>JACGDI010005756.1:262617-274791 GCA_014898725.1 Jacaranda copaia
AAAAAAAAAAGACGGGTTTTGAGACCCTCTTGAGCATATTGAAGGCCGATTCTGATCTTTTATTCTCATTGATATTTCATAAGATATACATTCACTGTATTAATTATAAATGAATGATTCATTGGATAAATAATAAATCTGCCATACATGTAGGAGTTCATTGCAAATGGAACTTGAGTCATGATGCACCTATGGGGTTTATGAGTGATAAAAAATCATTTCTCTGTATGCATATATTCACATTGTATTCATTACCTGTATGACCAGCAGATGTACATAAAATAAAATAAGTAAATAAATGTAAAGAAATTAAACAAATAGGAAATGTACCATACACAACCCAAGATTACAGTGTATTGGTTTTATAATCTAAAATTTTGGAATATCATTAATCTTGTATGCTCATGTCTTGCATTTTCAAGCAATGAGTCTTTAGCAGCTTAAAGAGCTTCAAGAATTGAAAAATCTCCATTAATCAAGCATCAAGTGAAACAACATATATAATCTCACTTGCTTTTTTTGGCACTTCACAGGAGTTAAATTTTCAATAAATGTGTTCTAAGATAGAAATGGAGTCGAGTCATGGACTTCTTTTTTAATTGTCAAATTGATTTTATAGTATAAGTATCATAATGAAATAGATTCAACATTATTCTCAAGAGTTCATTCCAACATGTTTAATAGATATCATTGGTGAACATAATTCCTCAATTACAATTCTCTTGGAAAATTTTGTTAACAAAAATAAGCACTTGTTATATATGTAGAATTTTTAAATATAACTCAAGTACAATTCTCTAGAAAACCTTAAAATGACACTAGAAATAGCGCATCAATTATTTATGAAGAATTTCATATAAGTTTAATCCATTAGGTAATGTTTGGTTATGTTTTTTGTGTGGTTTTATTATGTATTTTAAGAGAATAAATTGTTGGAGAATGTAAAAATTATGTTGGAGAATGTAATAAATTTTTGATTATGTTTTGGGGAATAATTAAAAATTGATTTTGGAGAATTTTGATATATTTGTTTATATTTTGGAGAAGATATTTTTTATTATAGCAGTTAAATTAATGTCTTTTTTGTTGGGTTCTTTGGATGAAGATAAAATTGAGTAATTTTTTTTATTATTAGAACAATAATAAAATATATATGATGTATATACATAATATATGTATATATAATAGAAAATGGGAAGTTTTGGAGATAATAAAGAATAGTAGAAAGTATTTTAAGATTTTTTTTATATTTAAAAAAAATAAAAATATATTTAATTATATTTCCTCAAAACACTCCTTTATTTTTTATTTATTTATATATCATGCTATTTATACTAGCAATAAAAGATTTCCGTATACATTTTGTTCACACTTCACACACACCAGCGACAAAATCCAATTTCAATTCCTTTTCACTTACCTAAACAAAACATGGGGGAAAATATATGGAAATAAATTATTGCCAAATATTGAATTTGATTCGCATTAAAAAGATCGGAAAGCAACGGTAAATTTACCTACCGTTTTTTTTTCGATTCAATCGGTAAATTTACACTTCAACTCGACCGTCTACTTAACCAATGCTTTCATGCCATTTCGGTCGACACTGCAATTCCTTCTTCTCTTCTCCTTCTGCTTTCATTCCAAATTTTTTTCCCCACATGCAAGGATTTCCTTCTCAGAGAAAGGTGGTTTTTTCTTGATAACAAAGACAGGTTAACGTCTGGGTGGAAAGTTACTCAATACTCATCTAGTTTACTTTACTTCGGCCCACGGATTACTATTTGGAGTAATTGGCTCCACCTCCATATTATTCGTGGGTTTTCTTTGCACATCTGAAGATGTTACCAACACTGTGAGTATTTGTGCTTTTCCTCATCTTATTCTTGTTATTGTACACCATGTTTTGTTCACAATGATGCCATTTTTCTTAGTTGCAGATAGTGGTGTTTTTATAAAATGCTTTTTCTCAGGTTGCGGCGTCATTTTTCCAGCGAAAAACAACTAATGGGCAAGCATGCATACTGATAAATACTACTGACGATAAATCTTTTTTGTGGAAACAGGAAATAAATACCTCACTGATTGAATGTTGCTTGGCCAAATGATGAGTGATCCTCTGTTAAGCCAGTACAGGTAGTTCTATGCTTTTCAAAGATTTTACTTGCAATTCTTGTGAAAATTATGAACTTCCTATATTAATTTCATTTACTGGGAGGGCCAAATATGTAGACATATGCAAATTCAACCCATCACTATAATGCTAAAGCCTACAAGATTATTGATAATCATAAGTGGATAGATGAATAGACATGCATGGGCAGAAGATGACCGGTCCAGTTCAGGCCCTTTCTTCTCTCGATATCCTAACTGAATGGGTTGTGGTTCCATACTTGTTTTGTACATAAATTCTCCCTTGGTCTATATTAATAAAATTATTGAATACGGTTATTTCACTGAACATTGAAATTATCAGAATGGAATCCTGAACAAACATCTTTCTAGACAGTGGCTTTTGAGGTCATCCTGCGCTCAAGGTTATAGAATTTACTGTATCACAGGGTTCACATAAATGGGGGTAAATTTTGTATTTTTTCTTTCTTGCCTATGTATTGGTTGCATCTGTTTTTTAAGGTAAGAATTTGGTAAATGAATTTGCTTATCTTACAACTTAAAGCTTACTGCTGTTGATTCATGCACTGGAGGTCTGCTTTGGATTTATGGAAATTTAATTTATCTATTAAAGTAAAGACCATATCTCAGAGCTCAGAAGTACAGATTTTGTTATTTGCTCATTTTGGATGGCTAAACTTGCTTGCAAATGTAAATGGGCACTCTATTAAGTAGATATTTGTGTCAAAGTATATAACTGCTCTTTGCTTTTCAGCTTCCTGAAGAGCTAAAAATGTAACTGCTTAAAAACCCTGCAGAGAAAATTCGCCTTTTGCATCTCTGTACGAATCGAGACAAGGTTCTCCTTGCTGTCATTCTGCTTCCAACGGCAAGTTCACTTGTATATCGTATACTTGTCAATGCAACGAAATTTCTAGTGCACTATTTATATGGGCATGAGGATATT
Source organism: Jacaranda copaia (assembly GCA_014898725.1). Taxonomy (NCBI): domain Eukaryota; kingdom Viridiplantae; phylum Streptophyta; class Magnoliopsida; order Lamiales; family Bignoniaceae; genus Jacaranda; species Jacaranda copaia. The sequence goes on from JACGDI010005756.1 coordinate 265,697, forward strand.
AAATGTGGATTGTTTTTAACGCTCACCAACACCGAATGAAATGAGGAGGAAGAAAAAGGAATTTCTCTACTATTTATCCCTTTTGTTTTTGCTTTCTATTGTACATGGATAATCTGTTTTACGTGGATATTCTTCAAGATCAACTAAGTGCCTGACAGATTTGCCTTGCCTGCAATCTTCATTTACCTGTTCTTTTTATATCATTCTGACAATGAAATAAGGGCCTTGGACTTTAATTATCAACACAGTAATGATTTGACATGCAGGGACGTTGGTTCACAATATTATTGTTGTTTGAGAAGACCATGCCCCTGAAGAAAGCAGGAGAAGAGACTGAACTTGTGTTGAGTGCTTGCTATATGCATTCCACTATCTAGCTTACAAGGTTATTGACGCTTTCTTATCTTACCTTTTCCAAGTGTCTTATATGCCAAATGACATATTAACAGCACATCCTTCTTTCATTGTTGATTGGGCACCAAATGCAACAAATAGCTGATGTGGTTACAAGATTCTGGCTGCGCAACCATCAGATATGCCTGGTGAGTTCTCCATTTCAAGGAGCAGTGAGTTTATCCAACACATGTAACTTGATTTTGAGCCTTTTATTCAAGTGATATTGATAGCGAAAAATCATTAGTTGTTTTCCCATCTTTTAACTTATGCATGCTGATATTATTTGGAAATAGACGTTCACATTTATAGTATAGTTTCTCTTGCATTATTCTAGTTTCTGTCCTTTGTTTAGTTGAAAAATAACATTTTGTTTAATGCTACAAATTAAATTGTGTTGATGACCTAGCCTGGTCCACCATGAATAAGTTCACTCGGGAAATGGTAGAGCATAGTAAAGCATTGGGAGCTGCTGTATCTGATATAAGATGTATGCATCTCATCTTGCATTTTTCATGGATTTTCAACGTTTAATTACAGCTCAATGTACTCTCTATTTGACATGACTTGCAGAAATTGACTTTGTTGGATAGAAAGAATGTGTTTAGTCAATTCAGCTGTTACTTTATTTCAGAATTATGGTGCAGATTGTTAAAAAAGACTAATAGGATAGGAAAAGTTGCTAGGATTTTACTGGATGTCTTACTAGTGGCAATGAGATTGTAGGTGATACTTTATCACTAATGTAGAGCTTTTGATAATTTTTATGTAGCTTGTAGCCCTTGTTTTAGAACTTTGGAAGCATGATTTATAACTCTAAGCACAACCTTGTCAATCTGAAACTTGATTGAATACGCATTTGATATTGATTGATTCTTAACTATCTGTTCTCGTGTCTTCTTATGTTTTCCTCTCTCTCTCTCTCTCTCTTTCTGTTTTTTTTATTAAAGTAGAATGTAATCTATATTACATTACATCATAGCTTGCCAACTTGTAGGCTCTAGGCTGCATCTCTGTATAAGTTGGTGGTCACTTTGGAAGACAGAAGTTGTTGGGAACTTACTACGATGGAACTCTGTTTTGGTGCAATCAGGTACACAGATATCCGCTTGAGTTACGTGCTTTGGATAAAATTTGTGTTTGTCTTATTGAAAACTCACAAATCATTGGATTTTGGATTGTAAGAAAGGTGGTCTGTTTTTTTATGCTTTTAGGTTAAAATCCAAATTTACCGTACAAGTTAATGTCTGGGCGTAGACGTACTTGTCTAGTTTTTTCACACTTAAAGCCACAAACTATTATTTGGAGTAATTGGCTCCTTATTAATTTTTTTCGTTCTAAAGATCACGTCTTCAATGGGAAACTAATGTTTTTAGTTGATGTCTGTGGTGGCTTGCTGTACGGTGAGAATTTTATTGGATCTTACTTGCTCTTTTGACAACTGTAATGTTAGATCCTGGAGCCTAACCTAAACAACAGCAATATCATGGCTATATTTCTGATTTTCTGCATTCTGTTACTGTCTTGTAAATTATTATGCATTTTAAATTCAAACCTTAATTTCTGCATTTTTTACTGAATAGAGAGGCCCTATGAAAATTAAGTTAGAGCAGTTACCTGCAACTTTTACTGAATTGCTTCTCAATGAATTAGTTATGACATTCTATAAGTCTATTACATAAGCTGTATGAAGTTGAAGGTTGTTTGGCATTCAAACTGGTTCTTCAAGTGTTTCTGAAGAGACAGGTGTCAGACCAGGCAAAGAGGTTGGTCGCACAATTTTATTTGAAGATATAACCAACACTCAGAGTATTTGTGCTTTTTTCTCATCTTGTTTTGTCATTGTATATTATATTTTGTTTAATGATGCCATTTTCATTTTACACTTGTTGCAGATAGTGATGTTTATGAAATGTTGTTCCTCAGGTTGTGGTATCATTTTTCTGCCCAAGAACAACTAACGGTAATGCATGTGTAGTAATATATACTAATGAGGATAAATCCTTTTCTAGAAACAGGAACTGAAGGTCTCTCTCTCCTCTAATTTCAATGCTGGGGGAGATTATGGATGATCCTCTTCCACGCAAGTTGACAGGTAGTTCTATGCTTTCCAAAGATTTTACTTGCAGTTCTTATAAAAATTATGAACTTCCTGTATGAGGGCTGTGTGCAGCCAAAGACTGCAGCCATGTGCAAATTCAAGCAATATACTGTTAATGCCAAGCATTAGTAGGTAAACGAATAGACATGCATGGGCAGAAGATGACAGATGACTAGTCCAGTGCATATCAATTCTTCTCTTAATTTCCTAACTGAAATGGGTTGTGTTTTCAGGTGCTTCTCTTTTTGACACCTTTTCTTTAAAAAAGATATATATATATATATATATTTTATAAATAAGTAGCACTTCAACCTTTACTTTTGGTCATCATGGTATGTGAAACTGATGAACAGTCTCTTTCAACAGACATTTTGTTTAGTCTCCTGAAACAGGTACCCTTCTGCGTCCATTGGGTGCTTATGGGTCTAGTTTCTTTAAAATAGACATTTCTCTAATATGATCTTGTCTCTTTTCTAGAACTTAATGTTATGGTAAACTGCTTGAATGGTGTCAGCATGAGCTTCATCTTATCATTTCATTAGCTGTAATTGGAGCAAAATCAGTGGCCTCTTTTTCTAATACCAGGTCTCTTCATTTCATTGAATAATATTATGGCAGTTCGTAGTATCTGTTTAACTCTAGCGACATCAATAATCCTTTTAACTACTTCTTGTCCATAATCTCCCTTTATCTTAAAATAAGTTTGTTTTTATTATATCAAGTGCAGGGGAAAATAGAAGTCTCAGAAGAACTGCATCTTACTGCATGAGCTACATAGTCATGTTGCAGCATCATTTGTTCAGATAATGAAATTATATTTTAACACACTCAATTCTTTCTTATTTTGCATTATTTGCAATAATTATTTGACAATGAACCTTAGATCTTGATTAGACTCACAACTCATAGTCTGCTAGTATAGGGATCTTGTTAATGATTCAAATCCTGATTTTAACTACTATGCTTTCATTTGTATGTGTGTATACACTGATAATTTGGTGCAAGCTTATTCCTTACATAAAGCCATGTCTCGTATTTCCTTGAAGGGTTTCATTGATTATGATTGTGCTATGCATTCTATTGTCTTTCTAGATCTTTTCATTAAACAAAAGTAACACTGGGAGTGTGCTGATATGGAAAATTGGTTCTATTCAAAAAGTTTTTATCATCGCTTCCATTTTCATAGATCTCTATTCCATGTTTCATTCCTTTTCTTATTAAAATTAGTTAATTAATTATTATAATTTATCTGGTATTATTTGTATTTTAAGATACTGTTACTTCTTGGAGGAACTCAATGCTGATTGGCAAAGAGCTGCATCCAGTGTACTTGTTGCATGAGGTTTACATCTGCCTGACCTTGTTAGTTCTTTTGTTCAGTGATACTCTTGTTTGTGTATAGTATTGGGCATGAGAATATAATTATCTTCCTGTCCTCTCTGAATTGCCAAGGTTAAGTATTTTCTCAGTGATAGTTCTATTCCTGTGGGCAGTTGTTTGATTCTTACATTATTTTTGTTCTTATTTCCGCAGAATTTCTAATTGTTGCTGATGAATACCATAAGCCTCTGTGATTTGACTTGCAAAGCTTAGGATGTCGTGTTTTGATTTTCCTGTTCTGGCATTTGACATCCTTTCTCTTATTCTTGATGAGGTTTATATGAACCATGGGTTGTGTGGTGCTGCTAATGGGTTCTTCAGGAAAGAATTGGTCAGAGTTTTGTACTGAAAATTCCCAAGTATAAATTTCCTTACCTTTATCTTTTGATTAGGTGATCCCACTCCCTCTTTATTTTAATCATGGCAATTAACTGATGGCTGAGGATGGTCCATTATGATAAGTTTCTGATAAAATTTCTTGCCAATCAAAATTTTGTGATCAATACCCTCAACCCTTTAATGCTGATTCTTTAAGTAGAATACTCAGAATTAGGAATTGAAGTGTTTCACCTTTTCCAGTCAGTTTTATGTGATGAGCTTGGGAAGCGTGGGATGGATAAAACATGTGGAGAATTTGCATAGGTGCAATTTTGATTCAAGGGGTTGTGGGTGATAACGTCCTTTATATGGAGTCTGTGTGCCCCTAACTCAAATTTAGTTCAATAGGAGCGTTTTTTTTAGTTAAACAATTATTAGAATGGAATCAAGGCATAACTTGTGTAATGAGCAGAACTTTTTGACTGTTTGTATGTTGTTTCTGCAGGTCCTGTATCATTTAGCTTCGCTATATCCCAAGAATATCATCATATTTTGGCAAGATGAGGAATAGCAGCTGGATCATGTAGTTTGATATTGACTGTTAATTTTAAGAGTTGATTACTTTTGTGGATAGGTTTTCTATAGTCATGCTTTGTGGTAATTTATTTATTATATAATATTAATTGTCCATGTGGCATATAGTTCCTTTTCCTTTTGTATTAGTAAGATATAAATAAAATTGAGTCAGAATAAGAGATAGGGATTTTTTTTTTCTTTTTTGGTGGAGGGGAAGGGTGGTTAACATCATAGTGTTGACTGTGGCATACCTTCGAGATCAAGCAGCACCACAGATGAATTCCAAGCAAAAATTGCAAGATAACCTTAGTTTCAGGGAGCATTGGCGTTTTCTTAAATTCATTGGAGTTGGCACCTTGTTGATCAGTGATAATTTTGCAATAAGTTGTCTTGTAGTAATTATATAGTATTTTTGTTGGCATTTCAGCCTTGTGTACAATGTTGCATATTTGTCCATATGATGCACAGCCTTTTATACTTGGAAATGGATGGTTTTATATTTCTGAATATTGTTAATTATTGTTTTCCTTATAAATTTTTACGCTGATTTTTTTGTCACATTGTATACTCACAGCTACAAGATAGAAACTGCAATTCTGTTATGACTGTTTTTCTTCTTTTCTGAGCTCTAGATTGCCGAAGCTTATGTGAGTGATCGAGGAGACCTACAACATGATCCATTATATCAAAGACTTGGGAAGACATGATTATTAATGTGAGCTGTGCAGGCTTTTGTTGACCTTTGTATTTCTAAAGTAATATACTTTATTTCATAGCATTTATAAATGAGAAACACGTTTAGGACCAGACCACAATGGCTATGTAGAAGAAATTGGTTGAGAGGTTCACATTGAGGATTTTGGATCTTCTGACGTGCTCCTTTCTCTCCATATGTAAAGTAGTATGTTGATAGTGATGAAATTCTTCTAGTTGTACTATCTGTTTGATTCTTTGCTCTTGTTTCCATGATCCAAGTTTAACAATTGACCGGGACCAATATTTTTGGTGCGTGATGCTTATTTGCTTTGTCTATTGCCAACAGTTTGTTGCAGAATCATTGGAATCGATTCAGGATGTAGATTGGGTGATTTCTTGAGGAAATTTTGCTAAACAATGAGTCCTTTTCATCTGACTGCGAGCACTCTGCTCTGCTTTACAGTTATGGGGCATTATAATGTAGGGCTCCTTTATTTATGGGTCAGGTAAGACCCACCACATCTCTATATTGCTGCTTCATAATGTTAGCTTTTTTGCCACCAGGTCTTAGAGATGGGACAACTGCCTTATCTTTCTTGTGCAACTGTTTCATGCTTTTTCATGTATTTGTTTTGATTATTGATGCTTCCTACCATATTATTCAGGAAAAGAAATTGTAAAATTTGTGCTGGATTTGTATCTTCTAGAATCTAGACTATGCTATTTTCTATATTGCTTTGTCTCCTTATTTTGATTCTAATTTTCAGTTTATTTTACTCTTTTTCTTGCTCAACATCTCCTTCACATATTAGTTGTTCTGAAAAATAAATAAAGATTGATCAAAGGGACCAAAACTGGTAGACATTTTCTTAGCATTAAGACATTGTCTCTATTTTGTGGGCTTTGAATCACAAGGAAATTGTTACTTTGTCTTTGAGTTACCAAAACTGGTAGACATTTTCCTAGCATTAAGACATTGTCTCTATTTTGTGGGCTTTGAATCACAAGGAAATTGTTACTTTGTCTTTGAGTTGGAAAATGAGGACGCAAATAACTAATATCAGACCTGTATTGATTGAACTTGTAGAGTTCAATTAAGCTGCCAACTTCCAATGATTTCAATACTTTGTGCTTGCATGTACTTTTGACATGCATCTTTGTGCTCTATGCTTAAATTTCCAGTTTTTGTTTAATCTTTTTCATTGAGAAATCTTTAGATGGTGAAACTGGAGCTGAAGTTAGTCGGTCTTTGCTAGTGTAGGTGTATTGGCATTTTGCCGCAGAAAGTTCATGACAGAACCTACGTCCATGCTGAGATTGATTTGATATACATACAAGCTAATGTGCTTTGTCACTGAATAGGCTTGGTTTGACGAAGGCCATGGGTTGGTAGTTATACTTTGCATAGAATGCTACTTATTCATGCTAAGTTCGACTCCAGTCTTGGGAGCAGGAGTTTTGTTAAGCTGATCCTATTGAGTAAACAATGCTTATAACTTGCTGCTGTATTGATTACTAGGTTGCTGTGTTCCACTTGGACACAGTTCTGGATAAACTGCAAGACATCATTGATAGTGTTGGTGATACTATCTTGAAAAAGGTATATACTGGGGCTTATGACTTCTTTCTAGCTCCTAATTCCTATTACATCTTGGTAAAACTTTATTGAATAAGAATTTCCACACACCTAATTGAATGCACAGTATTAACCTTAGATGAAATATGTGATGATTGTGGTTGATAATCAAAGGGATCACCATTGAAGTAGTAGCTTTTCATCAGTGAGTTTTAGGACTTCTGATATTACAGTTATGTCAAGAGGAATAGAGGGACTAAAGAAATTGGTATATTTAGCATTTGGTTGTACATGAAGCCCAGAAAACCTAGCCATTGAAGTAGTCTGGTAATGTTCATTCTTATGTTTCTCTTAGCTGCATTGTATATATATGTGAATTGTAACATCATTTGGTGGATGCTAATGAACTAAGAGCAATTTCCCTACTTTCTCATGACCAGATTACTGCTTGGAATTTGGTGATCTGCAAGTTCTTGTATCAAATTACTGAGAAAACATACTCCATTCCCTTTAAAATTTTCCTAGTTACAAATTACAATTCACATGGTACAATTCTCCCTCACCAGTTACAAAGTTTATGCTCTATTGATAATTGGATTTTAGCAATTGTGATAAGTTTTGCTTGTTGAACATTTATGATTTGTTCTTTTGTGATTGTGGCATCTTCAAAAAGAATCCCAACAGCAGTAACCATTTCCCCCCTTATTTTACATACTCAAAGACAATTATTTACTTGGCATAGCATTGATCGAAGCTTGATGATTTTATTAACTAATCATAAAAGCTAAATGGCTGACTTGGAATGTTTATATATTATTTATATTGTTTTATTTGAATTGCTATGATTTTAGATCATATCATCTTCTCATTGGAGTAGTTGGAAAGGAAAACTGTTAGCAGACAACGGACATAGCCTGATGGCAATTGTGTACAAAGGTTTTGTTAAGGCAATGGGAAGAACACTTGTTATTGTGCATCACATGTAAATCTTAGTAAGTTGAATTTGGCTTTATAGAGAGACCACCGTCTATAATGATGTTATGATAGAAATTCCATAATTTTATGAATTTCACCTTCAAATTTTGGAATGTTAATCTGTTTGCAGCCTGGCTAGTAGATGTCTTCGAGGAAGGATCATCCTGGAGTGCCCGTTTTCAGTTTTTGGAAGTCTTCTACAGATTTGGTGATCTAGATACGCTAAATACCATCAAACCTTTTCCTTCCAGGTCAAGGCTGAATGATTTACATATTTTTGAATTGATATTCCAACAAATGATGTCCTATGCTCTTTCATTTAATGCCATTGTGATGCCTTGCAAAGCTATTTCGATAGTTCGAATAAAATTTACCCTTTTGACAGATGAAATTCAGATGGCAAAGTTGTTAAGTGTGTTCTTAAACTGTGAAAGGTGCCGCCGAATTACAAGCAAAAATTATAGTATTCAGGTAAGTTAGCAAATACAATGCCTTACTTTCCTTTCTTATAGTAGACTTTTCTATAAACCGAGAATATACGCTTGATCAAATTTTTTTCCTATGTTATGATAGTGTTCCTGGTTGGAGGAAAATGTTCTTGCCTCGCTAAAATTTCTTTTGGGTAACAATTGTTGTTGGAGGAAAATGTTCAGAAATATGACAACAATAGGTATCACATGCTTCTACTGCCATTTGTGGAAATTATCTAAGAGGAGTTTTTGAAGAGAAAATAAATATGGAGGAAGCAAAGACAGATGGCAAATTCGTTTATAGTTGAGTTTTAAGATTTATTAGGCGTCAGAGACACTTCAATGTGCTTGTAAAATTTGTAGGGCCACTACTTTGCTTTATTCTAATATCTGATAAAGCTTTCCATTGTCTATTATGCTCACTACAGATTTCACTCAAAACCTTAACTTGATTTACTTCCCATTTCTCATTTGTCCATTTTCAACATCATTAAACCCTAGGATGCACCAATTTACCGCCCATTTGGAATGAATTAAGGCTTCTTCAGAATCCACAAGCCCAAGCTCTTGTGGCAGTACTGGCAATAATTGTGAATGCTCATCAACCATC
>JACGDI010005756.1:317023-336037 GCA_014898725.1 Jacaranda copaia
TTCTTTTTTGGTGGAGGGGAAGGTGTGGTTAGCATCGCAGTGGGATTGACTATGGCATACCTCCAAGATCAAGCAGCACCACAGATGAATTCCAAGCAAAAAATTGCAAGATAACCTTTGTTTCAGGGAGCATTGGCATTTTTTTAAATTTATTGGAATTGGCACCTAGTTGATCAGTGATAATTTTGCAATAAGTTGTCTTGTGATAATTATATAGTATTTTTGTTGGCATTTCAGCCTTGTGTATAATGTTGAGTGTTTTGTCCATACGATGCACGGCCTTCTATACTTGGAAATGGATGATTTTATTCTTCTGAATATTGTTACTTATCGCTTTCCTCATAAATTTTTATGCTGTTTTTTTGGTCACATTGTATACTCATAGGTACAAGATAGACACAAACTGAAAATTATGTTCTAACTGTTTGTCTTCTTTTCTGAGCTCTAGATTGTTGAAGCTTATGTGAGTGATCAGGGAGATCTACAGCAAGATCCATTATATCAAAAACTTGGGCTGACATGATTATTAATGTAAGCTGTGCTGGATCTTGTTGACCTTTGCATTTCTAAAGTAATGTACCTTATTTCATAGCTTTTATAAATGAGAAATATGTTTGGGACCAGGCCACATTAGCCACGTAGAGGAAATTTGTTGAAAGGTTCACACTGGGGCTCTTTGATCTTCTAACATCATGCTTCTTTCTCTCCATATGTAAAGTAGTATGTTGATAGTGATGAAATTCTTCTAGCTGTACTATGTGTTTTATTCTATGCTCTTGCTTCCGTGATCCAAGATTAACAATTGACAGGGACTAATATTTTTGGTGGGTGCTGCTTATATACTTTGTCTGTGGTCAACGGTTTGTTGCAGAATCATTGGATGTGATTCAGGATGTAGATTGGGTGATTTCTCTAGGAAATTCTTTTGCTAAACAATATGAACCTTTTTCATCTGACAATGAGCACTCTGCTCTGCTTTACAGGTATGGGACATTATAATGTAGGGCTCTTTTATTTATGGGTCAGGTAAGACCCACCACATCTCTATGTTGCTGCTTCATAATGTTAGCATTTTTGCTACCATGTACTAGAGCTGGTACAACTGCTTTTCTTCCTTCAGCAATTGTTTCATGCTTTTTCATGTATTTGTTTTGATTACTGATGCTTTCTACCATATTATTCAGGAAAAGAAATTGTAAAATTTGTGCTGGATATGTATCTTCAAGAATCTAGACTATGCTATCTTCTATATTGCTATATCCCCTTATTTTGATTCTGACTTTCGTGTATTATTTGTTCTGAAAAATAAATAAAGATTGATCAAAGAGACCAAAACTGGTAGACATTTTCTTAACATTAAGACAATGTTTTCTCTATCATTTGTGGGCTTTGAATCACAAGGAAATTGTTACTTTGTCTTCGAGTTGAAAAATGAGGACGCAAATGACTAATATCTGACCAGTATTGATTGAACTTGTAGATTTCAAGTAAGTTGCTAAGCTTCCAATGATATCAATACTTTGTGCTCACATGTACTTTTGACATGCATCTTTGTGCTCTATGTTTAGATTTCTGGTATTTTTTGTTTAATCTTGTTCGTTGAGAAATCTTTAGATGGTTAAACTGGAGCTGAAGTTAGTAGGTCTTTCCTAGTGTAGTTTACTTGGCATTTTGCTGCAGAAAGTACATGACCTACACGTCCATGCTAAGATTGATGTGATGTACATGCAAGCTAACGTGCTTTGTCAATGAATAGGCTTAGATGTAATAACATTTGATGATGGTGGCTGATAATCACAGGGATCACCGTTGAAGTAGTTGTTTTTCATCTGCGAGTTTTAGAACTTATTACGTTACATTCATGTCAGTAGGAATAGAGGGACTAAAGAAGTTGGTATATTTAGCATTTGGTTATGCATGAAGCCCAGAAAACCAGGCCATTGATGTGTTCCTAATATGTTATCAAAAAAGGTAGGTTGCTTGTAGTCTGACAATAAATTCTGTATCATTGAACTTCTCTTTGGCTATTTAAGTTGAGATATCTTCAATTGTATCTGGTATCATATGCATGTAGATATTCTACTAAGTACCAATTCTTTGTATCTCACTCTGAATCATGCAAACTCCATTTCAGGATTCTGTCATTATTTTCTGATAGAGCTAAAATGGAAGAATGAGATGCTGTTCATGCCGCTTTGGCTCTTATGTAAGATTTGCTGCAAAGCATGCTCCATAAACAGTTACTGAAGCCAGAATAGATGCACTTGTGGTATGGTGGAATAGTCGTTTTGCCTCTTTCTTTTTTCCTCATTGATTTGACATGCCTGCCTGCCTCCGTTAGTTGTGAATTCTACATGTGTATGTCACCTATTTTGCATTTTATGGAACTTTATTGTTTCAATTGAATAACTGCATGGAACTTTTGCAGTGTGAAGCATAATTGAAATGATAATTGGTTAATTCTCCAAGCATGTGGTCCATGCCTCCTTACATAAATGGTGGATGCCAGATATTTATGGTTCCATTGTGATAATACCACTTAAGACTAATTCAAATATGTTTGTTATTGTTTACAATTACTTAAAATATACTGTGCAACTGACTACCTGCGCTTGAATTTATATTATTCTAGTGGTAGGATTTGAAATTTGTGGCATAATCTTCCTCTAGTCAATGGTTGACCTTCAGTCGTATAAAAGCATAAGTGCATGTCCTTCCTAGGGTTGAATTATGATTAATAATTACATAAGTTGTCCTGAAGATTTTGCCTCCAATGTAGAACAGATCGATATCAGATATCTATTGAGAGTATCATATTCTTTAAGGGCCTCTTTTAAGTTTTTGGGAATGAACAGAACCTAATTTATTGTACAGAACTTTGATTTTTTTGGGTCCTAGTTTCGACCAGCCAAATGTTGACACATGGGTAATATATTTTGTTATTGAGTTGGGCTGCTGCTAGCCTGGTTTTGCTTTTTCTATATGACACTCTTTCTGCATTGTCTTCCAGGGGCCTAATATGCTTTATTGTCTTCTTAATTTATGCTGTCAAGCAATGAAGCAGCCAGTTACCACTGCTATTGATTTACTGGGCATGCATCAGAATGACATATCTTTTTCTGTAAATTATATATCCAAGTCTTCTCATTAGCTGACTGATTTTGGTATCATCATGTTGCTGTACTGGGAGCCCTAATGGACATGGGGCCAGAATGACACAATCTTTGCTTTTTCATGTAACTGAGAAGTACCTATGTCAAGAAACATGCAGTGCTGTACCCTTCTTATTTGTAATTCATCTTCACCCAGTGATGGGGCCAAAAGATCTTGCCGTAGTCTCTTTCTATTGTTACTTATTGGTTCTCTTGTTGTCTTCTGAAATCTGGAAATGATTATGCAAAGGATTCAATTCCATTCAATTGTAACCTCCTGATTAATTTCTTTAACTATTGAAAGAAGCACCATCTTAAGAATTGTTTTTGATGAACTGTTGGCTGCTGCAGCGAGAGATATAGCCACAAAGGACGTATCTAGATCATGTGGTGGCTGGGCAATACAGGATGCATTGCAGGTGGCCTTGCTTATTGGTATGTAGTACCATATAATTTGCTAACCTCTTACCATTTTTATGGAATTTGCATCATCTCAATTTGATGTGTTTGAAATTCTCCTCCATTGCTGGTGTTTTAGCTAGTCTGGCAAATTGCAGTTATGACAGTTTCTTTTGACATGTTTCTGCGTATTAATTTCATTTCTCATTCCATTATGTAAATGTCCTTTTCTCTTTTGCTGTATTTATTCTCATTGATTCTTTCATTTTCTTTGTTTTTCACCTTTTGCTTTGGATCTTATTTATAGCTGTTGATGTCCTTTTCCCTTTTTTTGTTTCTTTTAGTAAGTATTTCCTTTTTTATTTGATGGTGTAGGATCCTCCTTTTGGGGAGAGTGGGAGAAATGTTGTGTGGGTGGGATGAAAATTCTTGATGCATGGATAATACCATTGAAAGACAGTTGTAGCAATGTCTATGGACATACTATTATGTTCAAATGCTAGTGTCTCCATTTTATCTGCTAACCTCTCTTGGCCCCAGGTCTAATAAGAGCCAATTTTTGTTTGGTGGTTTACATATACAATATCAGATTTTAAATATCCCCTTTGCCGTTAATCTCCACATGTTATTATGCTCTATGTGACAATTTATCGAACTCTATTTTTTGTTGTTACAGGCAATTTTGCCGCTATTGTATCTTATATTTTTTGCCTTCTTGGAATTGTTCAGCATCTTTACCGGCGTGCTGTCCTTTCTTGTTCATTCCTGGAGCATATAACTTCCATCCTGAATCAGACAGATACCTATCTAGGTCTTACCTGGTTATGAAGCAATTAGCCTTTACAAGGGATGGTTGAAGATTTTGGGTCCAAGGGAGATGCAGGTACTACTTTTAAATTACACTGAACAAATAATTTTCATATTCTTTTCTTGCAACTCTGATATGCTGTTGGGATATGCCTTTTTTCCCACAAAGTTATTCTTTGTGGGAAACCTCTTCTTAATTCCAAAAATTCATTTCTTGTCATCTTTTGTTTTGAAATTTTTTGTGCTTTCATATAATTTCTCAGAACCTTTTATGTCATACTATGATTCTGTCTCTTTTCTTTTCTTACTTGGAGATGTGCTTGATGGATAAATTTTTGGATGGTTGAAGATGAATTTTTAGATGGACTAGGATACCAGCTGTGGATACCTGGAGAAAAACAGTGAGTATTTGGCTTACCTTTGAAAATGTTAATAGAACATCAATAATCCATTTTAGTTTATTGCTAAAAATCACTTTGATTATTACATATCATCATCAGAAAGAGAAAAAGAAACACAAGAAAAAAAGAAACTTCGATTATTGCATGTCACTATTTGATCTAAACTTACATTGCCCAAAAATTTTAATTGTCCTCTTGAAGAAGGTTGGTTGAAGCCATTGCTTTTCACAATCCATTGGGTGCTATGGCATGTCGAATACCTTAAATCTGCAGTTATGATCTGGTAGATAAAGTGATCAATGGGGTAAGTTTGACCATATTTTACTCCTACTTGCATTTTATATGTGACTTGTTGCATCATTTGAGGATGCCAATGAGCTAAATCATTTTTCTTTTTTTAGGTCACGGAACCACCCTTTCCAGTTTGGCACTACGTGTACTTTCATGCACCAGATTTTGCACTATCTGTAAGTTATATTAGATTTTCCATGAACTCTTAACCTCCTTTCCCTTGTTTTTCATTTCCATCATTAAAGAATGTAAAAGCCTCGAGAAGGGAAAATTGAATTTTCATATCAAAATGTTGATTTTCTGGATATATTTACTCTCATCTTACTGATGCTAGTGTTAACTGCAGTGGGTTGACAGCCAGGGCTTGAATTACATTGGAGGTAATATTTTTGCATTTCTTTATTACTAAGAATGACATCACAAGTCCTTTTGTGCCTGTAATTCGAACATCCAATGAGGGCCAATGAAAATTTTACCTCATGCTTAACAATATTTAAGGTTAGATGCGTAACAGTTTCATTTTTGGCTTGATTTTCTGCTGAATAAATTAAATGTGATCATGAAAAGTGTAAATTATTTTTATATTCTCGCAACTTGTTAATGAGTTTTTCTTGATGGACTACATGTCAACTAAATGGATGTTGGATGGATTCTCCTGTGAAGAATTTAAACAGAATTGCATTCCTTTCACATATCAAGTTTTCTGATCAGACTTAAAAAATGCACATTGATTATCATGTTTCGAAAGGATTTCATGTTCTACTATTTTCTAATAATAGTGTGTTATGCTTCATCCGTAAAGTAGATTCCTTACTACGGAAACTAAGGAAATTTTAGACACAATGTATGCTAGTCATTACACAATCTATAAGCAAATTTATTTCATGTATGACATCTCCCAAGCTTTTGATTTGATTTTTATATTATATTATTGCATGTTGATTATGCATCTTTTGAGTGTTTTTGCTAAAGAATTGAGATCTTTCATCGGTAAGCCTTGATATAGTACTTGTCTAAATCATATCAGAGCTGTTTGTTATTTCTCTACACAGGTATCAGAATAAGGTTTACCTTTCTGTGGGTAGACTGTTATGCGTGGTACTCTAGCAAAATAGCAAGTTATTTGTTTCTTTATTGTGCTCACTTTACTTTAGGCTACTTTTTGCTGGGCAGTTTCTCTTAACCCCCTCTTCACACTCATAAGAGTTTGTTTAGAATTTCATGCAAACAATATTATCTGTTAGTTTTGAGTGTGAAGGTGCTGACTGATGCTCAATAATGAAGAATGCTTGTGCAAGAGAGCATAGTCAATTGCCTTCCAAGTGCTCCCATTTACAATTCACATGATGCAAACTGGCTGAGGGGAGAAAATTGATGTAGATCTTCTTGCCAGTCATCTCCCACACAACTCACAAGGTAAGCTGTCTTTTCACAATTTGATAGCTTTAGTTGTTAAACATTTATAATTATCCTTGTATAACTTGGCATCTTCAGCAAGGATGTTTCATGGGAAGAGTTGAAAGGAAGATTGTATGAAGTTTGGTGGAAATGATCCTTTTAACAGTTACGCAGAAAGGTTTTATGGAGGTACTGACACTACCGTACTATCTATTTTATTTCATGTATAAATCTTAAGAAGTTCAATTTGGCTTATGGAGGGACAATTGCATATCACGATATCACATTAGATTTGTAATTTTGCTAATTTCCGTCTTCAAGTTTTGGAATAATAAATTGTTTGTCGCTTGGATAGTGGATATTTTCAAATAAATTTAGGATCATAGCCTGTTGCTTCTTTATTGTTTGAGAAGTAAACTGCAGATTTGATGATGCAGACATGTTAAATATCATCATACTTGTTATGCTGTCCTATGTTCTTTTACTTGTTATTACATGGTAGCGCTGGCCACTACAAAAATATCAAGAAAACATGGTCAAGCTATAACCATTGTTTCGCTGGTATCTGATGATTTGCGATAGACTTAAATACCCTTACCATAATTCTGTCTGCATCATTTGATATCTGGTAATTGATTTCAGGCTTAATTACTTGAACTGCTAGCTGAGCCCACTTAGTCATTGTGTTGTATATTCTTCTTGTTTTTCATCTTGAGGAATTGGGAAGAAAGCTGCAATACTTTTTCCATAAGGATGCAAAATCTTCTGGAGGCATCTTCTTTTTGATGTCTCTCTACCTTAATATCAAGAAATATCCAATACGGTAATTGTTGATTGAGAATTTCAAATAAAATTTCAAGAATCACAGGAATACCTTTTGGTGCCTTGTCTCTTCTCCCTATTGGTGCAGAGTGTAAGTTCTCTTGGCTTCTAGCCCAGTCTCTCTTTTCCTCTTCTTTTTCTGTCTCTCACTCCTTAATACACAAACACTTAATTATTTATTTATTTATTTTCTGTTATTCAGTGTGTCAATCCTATATTTTTTATTATTGACCTTCTGATAATATCTGCCTATCTGCGGTGGTAACTGGAGCTGTGTTGGGTTTGGACCTATTGGGGAGAGCAAATGTGGAGAAAACCAGTAAGATTCTGTGCTTGAAGTCTGATCAGGAAATATTTCAGCAAAGAAAACTCAGAATTGGGAGTGAAACAGTTTCTTTTGCCAACTTGTTTATAAATTTACTTTCCCTATTTGTTTCCTCACTTGTCCTGGTTCTTTATTCAGAAAACTTATAAACTCACAATAGAAGACACTAATCTCAGGAATTGTGGCTTACATTGTTTTTCAGCTTTGCAAGAGGATCTTTCAAGAATTAATTATCTAGCACAGAGGTATAGTTTTCGAGCAGAAAATAGGTTGCCTCATGTAATTCAAATAAGGTTAGTGCTCCATTTATGATCGCATAGATATTCTATATTATGATTTGGAGGCCAAAATTCTGAGAATCTTGACAAAAATGAAGAAGGTGTTGACATATGAGGTTCTGTCATGGAGATCCAATTCAGAATCTGGGAAGCAGGAGATCCAATGGGGAAAGATATTTTTTCGTACAATTATGACTTTGCTTAAGGATATTTTTTTCATCTTGTCAAGTACATGGAAGCTCCAGGTTCCTTTCATTTTGAAGCATAACAGTTAATGATCTCTAGCTCTATGCTATATCTCTTTAGACCTTCCTTTGTTATCTTTTACATCATTCCATTGATTTCTTTGAAATTTATTTTGAAGCCTTAGTTATTTGACTCAAGTATATGGTGCTATCTTTCATTAATACATGGGAAGAATTTTGCACACGTTTCTCTTCTTGGGCTTGCTTGATGGTAAGGTACAAGGTCACGGAAGGCGAGAGAGACAGAGTGTTTCCATAGCTACTGAAGTTTGCTATGATGTTACGTTTTGGTTTTTGTGGGTTCATGAGAGACCTTTTTTATCTAGACCTGCGCAATTGTTCTAGACATGATTTCAGCAAGGTTCTTAACATGACATCAATGCTTGTTTACCTCTCCAGTTCTCTAATCAGCAAGGTTAAAATTTAAGAAGGAATTTTGCGTGTACAGTGATGTCAATATTGATATAATTGGTATCATCAAATGCTTATATGCATTCTTGTATTTTTTCTCTTTGCAGTTTATAGGTCTTACCTTTATGGTGTTTGCTACATGTTCTCTGATTTACAACTGTTGAAAATAAAATTTAATAACTGTTTGAAAAAGATGCACCCCTCCATAATGGTGGCTTATGTCATCTTTGAGCTTGTCGAATGGTTTCTCAAGCTACTATATGTTATCCAATTTGGAGGCATGATCATGGATCACAAATATGGTATCATTTCCAATATATGGTCTCATTGATCCAAGCATCCTAGAATGCCAAGAATTAACTGTTTACTCCTGAAAAGCTAATGCCTTTAACCTTAAAGCTTCCTTCAGTTTTCTCATTATGAAGCAAGATTTAAGAGTTATAAACATTCAGCGTTTGTTGTTTTTCTCTTTTAGGAGCTATCACCCTGGTTACTGTATTTCAAGAGTTTTCACTGTGGATATTGTGTGTCTATGGCTTAACCTCTTTCAGTGTAGGCCTGTTATACTATCATCTTCTGATGAGGATGAGAAATGCACTAAAACCTTATATTTTGCTTCTTTAGTTTACGGCATAAGCCCATCATATCTCTTTACTTTCAAGTTTCTGTCATACATCGCTCAGGGACTTTGGGAAAGTGGGTTGCTAACGTCCTCAATGCTCAAACTTGTTTAAAGCTGAGCAGGATTCAAGTTTTACTCCAGAAATTTCTCTCCATTAGAGGTAACCTATAATTGTTGATGCCTATATCTTTAGCTGTAAATCCATGTCATTGTTGGTTTCCTTTTGTTGGTAGAAGTTACGAGGATAGAATTTTCTGTACTTGTAGTGAAATTAATCTTCTTCTTGATGACCATGTTTTGGAATTTTTTCTTTGACGGTTGGGTGGGAATGTGTTCCAACAATAGCTTGCCAGCTGAGAAAGGAGATTAACCCACCTCTGTCCCCTTTAAGTGGGACCTAGCAGATAAAATTAGGTTTTCTATTTACATGTCTCTCTCCCTCAATAACAAGAACTATCTAGTATGACAACTGTTGTTCGAGAATTTTAAATAAAATTTCAAGAATCACATGAATAGCTTTTGGCGCCATGTCTCTCTCCCTTTTCTGGTCTAGAGTGTCAATCTCCTTAGGTTCAATATCAGTTATGGCCTCTCTCTTTCTCCTTTTTCTCTCTCTTGCTCCTTAATCAACAACTTCTCTGTTTTCATGGGTACTTATCCTATATTTTCTTGTTGATTGAAAGTTTGGTAATGTCTAGCCAATCACCACATTGCTTGCTTTCAGGTGTTATATCAAAGACTTCGTGAAAGTTGGTTGCTTAGCATCTACGAGTCCTCGAGCTTGCTTCATGTTGATCAAACATTTAACATGATTAGAGATATGCATATGTCTTGATGCCTAGATCTTTCGCCATAAATACACATCATTGTGGTTTTTTCAGTAGTTAAAAAAGTCGTAACTAAAATTTAATGATGTTACATACTTGCATATGACATTGACACTTTCCTTCAAGCTTGTTCCCTATTGCAAAATACATGAACTTACTCATTTTTGATAAGTACCTAGTCATTATTGTACACCAGAAAGATCAATGTGGTGTATAGATTAATAGCATTTATTTGAAGGTTTGAACTGTTCCATTATCGTCTTCTTTCTCTCTAAATTGTAATTTTTTCTTAGCATTTCTTCTTCTTCCATTATCCCTCATTTTTGCTTGGATATTTGCTTCATTGATCTATTTAATGAAACTGTTGAATTTGAACTTTGAGATAGGCTAGGATACAAAGTGTGGCTACATGGAGAAACAAGAAGTACCTGGTTTCCTTGATGATTCAGGAAATGTTGATAAACCGTCAATATACTGCTTTAGCTTATTGCTAAAAAATTCAACTTTTTTGAAATTTCTACAACTATATATAATTATTGGATAAATTCAGTTTTTCTGAAATTTTTACAACTAAGTATAATTATTGGATCGAGAAGCTACTTTTGTGGATAATGCTTTTTACAAAATCGCTTGAAGCTTTGCAACCAATCAGCCTGATAAATCAAGAGGTCAGTCTGGAAATGTTCAGTCTTATTTTTCCCGAAGCGTGCATTGTATACATATGTGAACTGTGACATCATTTGGTGGACGCTAATGAACTATGAGCATTTCCCAACTTTCACATGACCAAATAACTGTTTTGAATTTGGTGCCCTGCAGGTTCTTGTATCAAATTGCTAAGAAAACATACTCCATTCCCTTTAAATTCTTCCTAGTTAAAAATTACAATTCATGTGGTACAATTCTACATCACCACTTACAAAGTTTAAGCTCTATTGGTAATTGGATTTTAGCAATTGTGATAAGTTTTGCTTGTTGAGCATTTATGATTTGTTCTTTTGTGATTGTGGCATCTTCAACAAGGAATCCTGACCCCAGCAACCATTTCCCCCCTTACTTTACATACTTTAAGAGAATTATTTACTTGACATAGCATTGACCGAAGCCTGATGATTTTATTAGCTAATCATAAAAGCTAAATGGCAGACTTGTAATTTTTATATATTTTTTCTATTGTCCTATTTGAATTGCTTTGATTTTAGATCATATCATCTATCTCATTGGAGTAGTTTAAAAGGAAGACTGTTTGCAGTCAATGGACTGTTGACATAGTCTGATGGCATGTGTAGAAAGGTTTTGTTAAGGCAATAGGAAGAACACTAGTTATTGTGCATCACATGTAAATCTTAGTAAGTTGAATTTGGCTTGTAGAGAGACCACCGTCTATAATGATGTCACAATAGAAATTCCATAATTTTACAAATTTCACCTTCATATTTTGGAATGTTTATCTGTTTGCAGACTGGCTAGTAGATATCTTCAAGGAAGGATCATCCTGGAGTGCTTGTTTTCAGTTTTGGGAAGTCTATTACAAATTTGGTGATCTAGATATGCTAAATGCCATCAGACCTTTTCCTTCCAGGTCAACGCTGAATGATTTTACATATTTTTTAATTGATATTCCAATAAATCAAGTCCTATGCTCTTTCATTTAACACCATTGTGGTGCCTTGCAAAGCTATTACAATTGTTTGAATAAAATTTTCCCTTTTGACAGACAAAATTCAGATGGCAAAGCTGTCAAGTGTGTTCTTAAACAGTGAAAGGTACAGTCAAATTACAAGCAAGAATTATAGTATCCAGGTAAGTTAGCAAATACAATGCCTTACTTTCCTTTCTTTTGGTAGACTTTTCTATAAACTCAATATATACGCTTGATCCAATTTTTTTTCCCTATGTTACAATTGTATTCCTGGTTCATTCAATTTAAAAAGATTTAGAGGGATGTTCGCTTCAGAAGTGCTTCGCTAAAATTTCTATTCGGTAACAATTGTAGTTGGAGAAAAATGTTCAGAAATATGTCAACAAAAGGTATCGTATGGATCTACTACCGCCTTGAGTGGAAATTGTCGAAGAGGAGTTTGTGGAGGTGAAAATAAATATGGAGGAAGCAAAGACACATGGGAAATGCATTTATAGTTGAGTTTTAAGATTTATTAATTAGCGACACTTCAATGTGCTTGTAAAATTTGTAGAGCTACTACTTTGTTTTATTCTAATATTTGATAAAACTGTCTGTTGTCTATTATGCTCACTACAAATTTCACTCGAAACCTTAACTTGATCTACTTCCCATTCCTCATTTGTCCATTTTCAACATCATTAAAACCTAGGATGACCAATTTACTCTCCATTTGGAATGAATTAAGGCTTCTTCAGACCCCACAAGGCCCCCAGCTCTTGTGGCAGTACCGGTAATAATTGTGAGAGCTCATCAACATTTATAGTCTAGAGCAACCAAGCAATAGACTCCATGATATTAATTCATAATTCAAGCTGGAAATAGAAATAAAAGGTTTTTCAAGTTTCAATATCTTTGTTCAAAAAGAGACTACCAGTTTCAAAGGCCAAAATTCTGAGAATCTTGACAAATTGAAGGAGGACTTGGTGTATGAGATAGTGTGGTGGACAACTGATGTTAGGCGAAAGAGGTGGTGCTGATGACAAAGGTTGTTTTGGGTGCGGAACCACTGGGAAAGAAACTTATTCTGCTTACTTGGCTCCTTACTTATACTTGTTCTTGGTTCTTTATTCAGGAAATCACTGCATTCACAGAAGGAGACACTACCCTCAGTAGTGGTGGCTTAGCTCATTTTTCAGCTTCGGAAAAAGGATCTTTTCAACAAACCAACTATCTAGCATCCCGGTACGGTTTTGGATCAGAAAATAGGTTGCCTCTATGTAATTTAGTAAGGCTACTGCTCCTCTTATAATCTCCTATATCCATAGGCCCCAAAAAGCTGAGATCAAATGCTGGGGCTCTATTGCTTGGTTTCTAGCCGTCAGTTTCTATTGATGAAATAAGCTTTAAATGTTATCACCATAGAGCGGTTGATTCTTCATTTCTGTGACTATCTGTGTCAACAGAAATAGCTGACCTTAGTTGACTCATCATGGGATTTAGCTAGGAAGAGCTGAAACTTGCACAAAATATAAAAGCCGAGGTTGACCAATTTCAATATTTGGTGGTGAAACACTCATGTAAAATGGCATCCATATAAAGGAAATTCACTAGTGTGAAATGCTTAATTTAACTGGGACCCAAGATCGCTTTCTTGATGGAAAGCAGGTAAGGGCGAAGTGTATCAACTGAGGACATGTCATCATCAATTGAGATTGTCCAGAACAGTAAGTATGCTTTCAATTTGAGATAGAAAAGAGTAAATTTTATTTTAGTATTGATCAGTAGTCCCTTTTTAATCATGATTTTATTTCCTTGGCAACTTGCAGAAATCACTTAAACGGATTTTGGATATATTGATAGTCTTAGTTGTTAAACATCGCACCTTTTTCTTTTGTGGTCATCCTGTTCTCTAAAGTTCTAGTTGTCCCCACTTAGTCATTGTGCTATATATCTCTTGTTGTTCATGGGACAGAATCGTAAGGTAAGCTGGGTACTTTTGCCCATCCATACAAAATCTACTGTAGGCTGGAAGATGTCCATCATAACTTTGATAAATTTTCTGGTAAGGTAGCTGCTACAACATTTTCTAAATGTGCAGCTATAAAATGGAATTCTCACTAAGTTGGTCCTACTTCATAGTCTTTCACTGCAAATATTTGTTGCCATGTTTGTCTCCCCAAGACTCTCTGGGGCAGTAACTTGAATAAAGGTCTCTCTCTTTCTCCCCATCTATCTCACTCATCATTCACACACTACAACATATGTATATTGACCCTAAATATCCAGTACCAACTGTCATCCTAGAATTTCAAACAAAATTTCAAGAACAATAGGAATAGCTTCTGGTGCCATGCATGCATATCTCTCTCCCCTTTCTAGTACATTCTCTAAATCTCCTTGCATTCAGTTCTGGGTAAGGCCTCGCTCTTTCTGTGAATCAAGAGAGACGACAGGAAGGTATGTGCTTGTCATGATCACTTTTATATAATTTTAATCTCCTTATTTGGCTCCTCACTTATCCTGGTTCTTTATTTAGGAAATTAGCATGCTCACAAATGAAGGAGATACTACCCTCTGTCATGGTGGCTTAGCTAGTTTTTCAGCTTTACAAAAGGATCTTTTCAGCACCTGAGTGTCTAGCATGGGGGTATGGTTTTGGATTGAAAAATAGGTTACCTTCCTGTAATTTATTGAAGTTACTGCTCCATTTATGATCCCATGGATCAAAAAGTCCAAGAAAACTGAGAACAAATGCTGCGCCCCTATAATTAGTTGTAAGCTACCTGTTTCTATAGACGAAATGAGTTTTAAAAGCAATGAACATACAGTGGTTTCCGTTCATTATTATGACTACCTGAGATTTGTGTGTATATTGCTTAACCTCTTGCAGAACACGTTTTTTTTTTTTTTATTGTTTCATCTTTCTACGAAGATGAGGAAATCACTGAAAGCCATTTCATTGCTTTCAAGTCTTATGTCAAGGACTTCTGGGGAAGTTGGTTGCTTAGCATCTTTGAGTGCTCAAGCTTGCTTCATAGCGATCAGACGTTCAGGTTTCACTTCAATCATTTAACTTGTTATAGGCATGTATATGTCTTGATGCCTAGATCATTAGCCATAAATTTTTAGTTTCTTCAGTGGTTTAAAAAGTTGTAGATAAACTTTTAGGATGCTATATACTTACAATGACATTGACGCTATTGTGGTACCTTTCCAAGCCTTGCTTTCCTTCAAGTGTGTTCTCAGTTTAAAAATGTGTACTTGCCATCCAAAGGTAAATCTAGTATGGACATTGTAGTAAATCATGGAGCAATTTTCTGTCGTGTATTTGCATTTTTACCACAAGTTATCAACATTTAAGAGCCTCTGTCAAATGGAGTTGCCCCTGGAGCTCAGTTTTGATGCAAAATTGGAGATTCACACTTAGGTTCAACAGAAACAGGGAAAGCTTTGTTCGAGCGCTCATTGCACCAGTGGAGGTAGGTTTCACTCATATAATTATGTTTTTTGCACAACTACGTCCACTAATAATTACAGCACAGCGGAAAGTACAAATTTTAGTGCTAATTTTATCAAAACACAAAGAACAATCTTTAATCGTGCTTTTAGCATTAAGTCTGTCATCCTAGCATTTGTGTTTGTTATTATGTGTGATCTTATTAACATGAGTAATGGGGAACCCACTTTGCTTCCAGATTTATGATCGCTTTGTTAACTTAGTGAATGAGGCAAGATATCCAAGAAGCCTTTTCAGTTCAGCTTGTAATTCTTGCTATATGGAAGCAGGCATTGGATATTTGTCATACCCATGCAGCATCAGCTACTGAAGGGAGTCCAAGCCAAGAGACTACAAGATCGAAAGAAGTCTCTATGGCTCAGCATAGTCCAGTTGTCCAAAAGTCTGTTGATATTGTTAACACACAAGGGCCACTTGCCATTTGTTCACAGCTAGGGCATTTCTTCGTGAAGTTGAGCGTGCTGAGGAACTTGCTAAAGCAATAGAGCCTGGTAAGTAAATGCCCTTCCCCCAAGATGAATATGAAAAGAATGAAAGAAATCACTCTCATGCAATGCAAATAGGACGGGGCAAAAAGAAATATGAGATTGCATCTATAATATTGGCTAATTTTGAGAAAAAAAAAATGCCGTTCTTTCCTTGCTATTGGGCATGTAGTTCTTCACCTATATGCAAGATGTGCTCATAGGTATCCACAATCAAGAAACTTTATTCTGAAAATATAACTCTATCTACATTTTGCTTAAATTTCCCGACCCTTTGACGAGGGTAAAGGTACTCCATATATCGGTACATGGCAATGTATATAAAGAATAAGATCTCTGCTCGAGGCAAATTCTTCTTTAAATACACACCAATGCCACCTTCAACAGTGAAAGTGAAATTAGGGAACTCAATTAAAGGGGCATTCCAATTCTCTAGAAATTAACACTAAGAGGGGTTTAGCATTGACCCCTATCTGTATATTTGTATATTACCAAAAGAAGAGCTTAATTATAATGATGATTACAATTAACAATCAAGCCCAAAAAAAAACAGAGGGGACAAAACCCTCCTCATTAACCAAGCTATACAAAGAAATCAATAGCAATTAAAATACAACCAAAGACAAAATATTGACCAAAACAGTTGCTGTACACCTGTGCCATTTGGCCCGAATGTAGGGGATCTCCAATTCTTCTAACTGAATGAGTTGCTTGAGTTTCAAAGGCAAGTGTTCCGGCTCCAAAATGGCACCCCTATCCACCGTGGTAGCAAGCTTGGCAAGACCATCCGCAACTTGATTACCCTCCCTAAAGGTATGTTCAAATGTGACCAAAAGGTTTTTGGCATGATTCCTAATGCAAGAGATTAGATTTGCAAGGGTCCAATGGTGATGCATAGCATCAAGAATTAAGTGAATAGCAATTTTAGCATCAAGCTCCACAAGGATATTCGAGAGACCCCTCTCCACACAAAGGTCAAGGCCATGCTTAACGGCATAAAGCTCCGCATATATTTAAACACCTTTCTGGAATGCAAGATTGAATTTCATTTTATTGTGGACGGTTTGCAAGTAGATGAACATATGGGTTTTACAGAAAGTATTGTTGAGTAATATTCAAAAGCAATGCATTTATTACTGTTTCTTCTAGTGGAAGCACCATGTCTGATTTGAATCCTCCATTTTCTCTGACGAGCTCGGACCGCTATCGTATTCAAAATTACATTAATGTCCTCAACAACAGGTATGTTGAAGTCTTTGAATCAACCTTGCCCTTCTTGAAACTAGTGATGATCACGATTTTCATTTTGTAAATATTCCTCTTTCCATGTATAATAATTCTTTGGTGGGGGTGGGGAGGAGGGGGGGGATGAATTACAGTACATGTGGAACAAAATTTTGTTGATATTCACATGTACTTTCACAAGATGCTGAAAGTTCTAAGTTGTACAAAGGTGCAGCTTATTGGAAGCAGGTGTTTCAATGAAATTAAACTACTTGAATAATTTGTTATCAAGTGACGCACAATTTGGAAATGAAAACTCTAACTTGAGTAAGTTTTCGTATTGTCTTGTGTGATTGTTATTCTCTGTGCACTTTGAGATTGTGATGTGCCAATGTGTTTGTGGATTGGTTCCACACTACAAATAGTAGGAAAAGAGAAAAAAGAAATCGGAGACAATCTTGAGCAAATCAAAGGCTGGTTAAGATCTTTTATTTTAATTGATATTTCATGATACATATACTTGATGTATTAAATAAAAATGAATGATTCATTGGACAAATAATAAATTTGCCATCCCTGCACTAGGTCATTACAAATGGAAGTTTATGAGTAATTGCATTCATTACCTGCATGATCAGCAACGCACATAAGATAATGAGAAGATACAAAATGTAAAGAAATTAAACGAATAGGAATTGTAAACCAAGCACAACCCAAGATTAGAATGTATTGGTTTTTCTATCCAAAATTCTGGAACATTTTGTAGTCTTGTATGTCTGTGTCTTGCATTTTCAAATAATAAGTCTTTAGCAGCTTAAAGAGCCTCATGAATTGAAAAATTCCACCAATCATGCATTAGGCAAAACAACGAATACAATCTCACCCCCATAGTAATCAAATTCTCAATAGATGTCTTCCGAGGGAGAAATGGGCTGGAGTCACGGACTCATTTTTCAATTGCCAAAATGATTTTATAGTATAAGATACCATAATGAAACAGATTCATCATTATCATGCTTTCAAATTCTAGGATTTGGGTTAAGATGGATCCTACAATTTGGACGGGCATAAATTATAAATCCATTCTGGTTCACTAATGATAATAACAAGTGTGAACCAACATAATGTATGAGCAATCATCGAATTAAAATAAAATCATCTCTACTTGAGATAAAAGTTGACATTAAACAATTATAAATCCAACTTCAATTTTCACTATAAACTATCAACTGTTGATATGAAGCAATCATGTAATGTAAGGCTTCATCTCGAATTAGATGAAATAAAAAAAATTGCAACTATTTAGAAATATTGACAATGTTGACAAACATATAACAAAAGAATTTACATGAGAAGACCCTAGTTTCCTTTAGAGGCAATGGTGTATGCCTCGATTGCTAGCTGGTGGATTATAAAGTCTTGGAAGTTGGAACACTTAGAAATGGGGTTGCATGCCTTGATTGTTAGCTAGTGGATTATAAAATCTTGGAAGTTGGAACACTTAAAAATAGGGTTGAT
This sequence comes from Jacaranda copaia, assembly GCA_014898725.1. Lineage (NCBI taxonomy): Eukaryota > Viridiplantae > Streptophyta > Magnoliopsida > Lamiales > Bignoniaceae > Jacaranda > Jacaranda copaia. The sequence continues at coordinate 335,370 of JACGDI010005756.1, forward strand.
GTCCCGAGACACATCGAAATGATGTGTATGTTCCACCTACCATCTGCTTTCTTGAGGGGGAGGAGGACCAAAATTTCCAAGTCCCATTTTGTTATGTGGTCTAATGCAGGTCAAAGATGGAGATTGTACTTGTAAATTTCAATTGGTTTCATGTTGTTTATGGAACTTTCATTTTTTGGGTTCACATCATGCTTGTTGGTTATTTTCCTTCATTATTAAATAAAATACGAATGCCGCAAGGGAAAATTACACTTCTAATTAAGTTTCGAGGAATAACAATTTTCTAAAAGATGAATGTCACAAGGAAAAATTAAATTTAACTAGGAACAAATTTTCAAAATTATAAAATACATAATATTTTATAAAAGTATCATTTTTAAAGGAAATATTAGATCTATTTCTGCTACATCCGATAAGAACTAACTTTATTTTCTGAAATAATTTTAAGTCACAATAATCTAAATATTGGCTATCAATTATTGTGCTATCTCTAACTTTATATGAATTAATTTTGGAGTGATTTTTTTCAATTATTACTTTTTTTTCTTTTGTAAATCACCTGTATAAATAGCGGGTTATTGTAACATTATAACAAGAGAAAATAATGTACTCTATTGGACATTTTATTCATTGAGATACATTAAATGACTAAACCACATTACATTAAT
>JACGDI010005756.1:349791-377030 GCA_014898725.1 Jacaranda copaia
CTTTTTCTGTATCACTCATCATTCACACACTAATACATGTCTCTCTAACTTAATTTCAAGGAATATCCAGTAAGGTAATTGTTGATCAAGAATTTCAAACCAAATTTTAAGAGTCATGGGAATAACTTTTGGTGCCATGTCTCTTCTACCTATCGGTGCAAACTGTAAGTCTCCTTGGCTTCAAGCCCAGTCTCTCTCTTTCCTTTTCTTTTTCTGTCTCTCACTCCGTAATAGACAACCTTTTTTTTTTTTTACCTTTCCTTTTTCCCTGTTATTCAATATACTAATTGTATAGTTTCTTTTGCCAACTTGTTCATAAATTTATTTTCCTTATATATCTCCTCACTTGTCCTGGTTCATTATTTAGAAAACTTATAAGCTCACAAAAGAAGAAAACACTACCCTCAGGAATTGTGGCTTACCTTGGTTGTCAGCTTTGCAAGAGGGTCTTTCAACGACTAATTATCTAGCACAGAGGTACAGCTTTCGATCAGAAAATAGTTCACCTCCTTGTAATTCAAATAAGGTTAGTGTTCCATTTCTGATTTCATAGATATTCTATATTATGATTTTGGAGGCCAAAATTCTGAGAATCTTGACAAAATGAAGAAGGTGGTGATGTATGAGGTATTGTCATGGAGAAGCGATGATGGGCGAAAAATGTGGTGATGGGTTTGGAACCACTTGGAAACAGGAGAGCCAATGGGGAAAAATATTTTTTGTAAAATTATGACTTTGCTTAAGGATATTTTTATTATGTCAAGTACATGGTAGCTCCAGATTCCTTTCACATTGTAGCATAACCGGTAATGATCTCTAGCTTTATACTATGCCTCTATACAACTTTACTATCTTTTACATCACTTGGTTGATTCTTCTGGAATTTATTTAGAAGCCTCGATTATTTGATTTAAGGATAGGTTGCTATCTTATCATAATACATGGGAAGAATTTTGCACATGTTTCTCTTCTTGGGCTTGCCTGATAGTAAGATAGAAGGTTGCGGGGGCCAGAGAGGCGGAGTATTCCATAGCTACCGAAGGTTGCTATGACGTTATCTTTTGGTTTTTGTGGGTTCATGAGAGACTCTTTTCATATTGACCTGCACAATTTTCCTAGACATGATTTCAGCATGGTTTTTAACATGACATCAATGTTTGTTTGCCTCTCCAGTTTTCTGATCAGCAAGTTTAAAATTTTAGAAAGAATTTCATGTGTAAAGTGATGTCAATATTGGAATCATCAAATGCTTATATGCATTCCTGTATTTTTGTTTTTTCTTTACAGGTTATAAGTCCTACCTTTATGGTTGTTTGTTGTCATGTTTGTTGTCATGGTATCATTCAGGATTACAACTGATGGAAATAAATTTGAATAACTGTTTTGAAAAAGATGTGCCCCTCAGTAATGATGGCTTATGTCATCTTTGGCAGATGGTTTATCAAGCAACTATCTGCTATCTAGCTTGGAGGCATGATTATGGATCTTAAATAAGGTATTGTTTCCAATATATGATCTCTTTGATCCAAACAAGCTAGAATATCGAGAATTAACAGTCTAGTCCTAAATATCTGCTGCTTTTAACATTAAAGCTTCCTTCAGTTTTGTCATCATGAAGCACGATTTAAGAGTTATCAACATGCAGTAGTTGTTTTTTTATTTCAGGAGCTATCATCATGGTTCTTGTATTTCAAGAGTTATCACCATGATATTGCGTGTCTATGGCTTAACCTCTTTTAGCATTGAGGATGAGAAATTCACTAAAACCTTAAATTTTGCTTCTTTATTTTACTGAATAAGCCCATCATGTCTCTTTGCTTTCAAATTTCTATCATACATCGCTCAAAGACTTCAGGAAAGCGGGTTGCTAGCATCCTCAAATGCTCAAACTTGTTTAATGCTGAGCAGGATTCAAGTTTTACTCCAGAAATTTCTCTCCATTAGAAGTAACATATAGTTGTTGATGCCTTTATCTTTTGCCGTAGATCCATGTTATTGTTTTTTTCCTTAATTTGGTAAAAAATACAAAGATGGAATTTTCTGTTCTGAAATACAAAGATAGAATTTTCTGTTCTGAAATTGAAATTTATCTTCTTTCTGCTGACCCATGTTTTGGAATTTTATCTTTGATAGTTGGGTGGGAATGTGCTCTAACAATAGCTTGCCAGCTGAGAAAAGGAGATTAACCCAGCTCTCTTCCCCCTTTAACTGGGACCTGGCAGATAAAATCGGGTTTTCTATTTGGATGTCTCTCTCCCTTAATATCAAGAACTTTCCAGTATGACAACTGTTGTTCGAGAATTTCAAATAAAATTTCAAGAATCATATGAATAGCTTTTGTGCCATGTCTCTCCCTCTAAATCTCCTTGGTTCAATTTCAGTTAAGGCTTCTGTCTTTCTCCTTTTTCTCTCTCTTGCTCCTTAATAGACAACTCTCTGTTATTATGAATACTTATCCAGTTATCCTGTATTTTCTTGTTGATTGAAATTTTGATAATGTCTAATTGTAAATAGCCAATCAGCACATTACTTTCAAGTATTATATCAAAGACAGCATGAAAGTTGGTGGCTTAGCATCTATGAGCTCTCAAGCTTGCTTCATGTTGATCAGACTTTAGAGTTTTACTTCAGACATTTAAAATGACTAGAGGTATGCATATGTCTTGATGCCTAGATCTTTAGCCATAATCATTGAGGTTTTCTTTAACTTGGTAATACATGAAGATGGAATTTTAGTTTTTTCAGTAATTTAAAAAGTTGTAGCTAAAATTTAATGATGTTACATACTTGCAAATGACATTGACACTTCCCTTCAAGCTTGTTCCCTATTGAAAAATACATGTACTTAATCATTTTGAAAAATACCTAGTCAGTATTGTACACAAGAAAGATCAATGTGGTCTATAGATTAATAACATTTATTTGAAGGTTGTACCTGTTCCATTGTCTTCTTCTTTTTGTCTAAATTGAATGTTCTCTTAACATTTTGTCTTCTTCCACTATCCCTCCGTTTTGCTTGGATATTTGCTTCATTGATCTGTTTTATGAAACTGTTGAACTTTGAGATAGGCTAGGATACGAAGTGCAGCTACATGGAGAAATGGGAAGTTCCTGGTTCCTTGATGATTCTGAAAATGTTGATAAAGCATCAATAAACTGCTTTAGCTTCTTGCTAAAAAATCCAACTTTTTTGAAATTTCTACAACTATATATAATTATTGGATCAAGCAGCTAATATTCTGGATAATGCTTATTACAGAAATGCTTGAAGTTGTTGCCACCAATCGGCCACCCCAGCCTGGTAAGTTAAGAGTTCAGTCAGGTAATGTTCATTCTTATATCACCCCTCGCCGCATTTTGTGTATATATATGTGTGTGTGTGTGTTTGTGTGTGTGTGTGTGTGAATTGTGACATCATTTTGTGGACGCTAATTAATTAAGATCATTTCCCTAATTTCACGTGACCAGATTACTATTGCGAATTTGGTATTCTGCATGTCTTGTATCAAATTACCAAGAAAACATGCTCCATTCCCTTTAAATCTTCCTAGTTACAAATTACAATTCACATGGTACAATTCTCCTGCACCACTTGTAAAGTTTATGCTCTATTGATAATTGGATTTTAGCAATTTTTATAAATTTTGCTTGTTAAATATTTATGATTTGTTCTTTTGTGATTGTGGCATCTTCAACAAGGAATCCTGACACCACTAACCATTTTAAAGACAATTATTTAATTGACATAGCATTGATCGAAGCTTGAAGTTTTTATTAACTAATCATAAAAGCTAAATGGCCAGCTTGGAATGCTTATATATTTTTTAGGTTGTTTGATTTCAATTACTTCGATTTTGGATCATATCATCATCTCATTGGAATAGTTGAAAAGAAGAGTGTTAACAGTCATAGCCTGATGACAATTGTGTAGAAAGGTTTTTTTAAGACAATGGAATTTGTGCATCACAAGTAAATCTTAGTAAGTTGAATTTGGCTTGTAGAGAGACCTCCATCTATAATGATGTCACAATAGAAATTCCATAATTGCGAATTTCTCCTTCAAGTTTTGGAATGTTGATATGTTTGCAGCCTGGCTGGTAGATATTTTCTGGGAAGAATCATCCTGAAAGTGCTTGTTCTCAGTTTTGAGAAGTGTACAACAGATTTGGCAATGTAGATAGGCTAAATGGCATCAGACCTTTTCCTTTCCAGGTGAATGCTGAATGATTCACATATTTTTGAATTGATATTCTGATAAATGATATCCTATGCTATTTTATTTAATGCCCTTGTGGTGCCTTGCAAAGTTATTACAATAGTTTGAATAAATTTTTTCCCTTTTGACAGACAAAAATTCACAGGGCAAAGTTGTAAAGTGTGTCTTAAACTGTGAAATGTGCAGCCAAAATTACAAGCAAAACCTATAGTATTCAGGTAAGTTAGCAAATACTATACCTTGCTTTCCTTTCTTTTGGTAGACTTTTCTATAAACTGAGTATATACACTTGATTCATTTTTCTTTTCCTATGTTATGATTAAGTATTCCTTGTTCATTCAATTTAAAAAGATTCTTTTTGGATTCAAGGATGTCCCATTTAGTGGGAGAAGTGGTCCAAAGCAGGACCGACTGGGGTGCACTAAGAGCACTTTCATAAGTAATTCCATTCTAAGATGATCTCAAAATTTGAAATAAGTACTTATTAGAAATTGCAGATTTTTTCTCCCTTTTCCTATTATCAGGCTTACTGCCAGCCACTAGAACAAGTAAGAGAACTGACAATGAACGAGGGAGGTTCGCTTTAGAATTGCTTCACTAAGTATCACATGCATCTACTGCCTTGAGTGAGAAATTGTCTAAGAGTAGTTCGTTGAAGTGAAAATAAATATGGCGGAAGCAAAGACACATGTCAAATGCATTTATAGTGGAGTTGTAAGATTTATTAGGCATCAGCAATGCTTCAATGTGCTTGTAAAATTTGTAGAGCCACTACTTTGTTTTATTCTAATATCTGATGAAACTCTGTTGTCTATTATGCTCACTACTGTCTGTTGTCTATTATGCTCACTACAATCACTCCTAACCTTAACTTGATCTATTTCCTATTTCTCATTTCTCAATTTTCAACATAATTAAACTGTAGGATGCACCAAGTTACCATCCATTTGAAATGAATTAAGACTTCTTCAGACCCCCCACAAGCTCCAAGCACTTGTGGCAGTATTGGTAATAATTGTGAGAGCTCATCAGCCATTGTAGTCTAAAACAACCAAGCAATAGACTCCACGATATTAATTCATAATTCAAGCTGGAAATAGAATTAAAAGGTTTTTCAAGTTTCAATTCAAAGAGAGACTACCAATTTCAATGGCCAGGATTCTCAGAATCTTGGCAAGTTGAAGAAGGCCTTGATGTATGAGATACTGTGGTGTACAAGTGATGTAGGGTGAAAGAGATGGTGCTAATGAGGAATGTTGTTTTGGGTGTGGAACCACAGGGAAAGAAACTTATTCTGCTTATTTGGCTCCTTACTTATCCTAGTTCTTGGTTCTTTATTCAGGAAATCGGTGCATTCACAGAAGAAGGAGACACTGCCCTCAGTAATGGCAGATTAGCTCATTTTTCAGTTTGGCAAAGGTATCTTTTCAACAAACTGATTATCTAGCATTGAGGTATGGTTTTGGATCAGATAATAGGTTGCCTCAATGTAATTTAATAAGTCTACTGCTCCATTTATAATCTCCAATATCCATAGGCCAAGAAAGCTGAGATCAAATGCTTGGGCTCCATTGCTTGGTTTCTAGCCATCAGTTTCTATTGATGGAATGAGCTTTAAATGGTATCACCTCCGAGCAATTTATTCTTCATTTTTATGACTGTCTGTGTCAACAGAAATAGCTGATCTTAGTTGACTCATCATGGGATTTAGCTAGGAAGAGCTGAAACTTTTACAAAATATAAAAGCAGAGGTTGACAAATTTCAATATTTGGTGATGAAACACTTATGTAAAACGGCATCCATATAAAGGAAATTCACTAGTCTGAAATGCTTAATTTAACTGGGACCTGACACATTGAAGAATGGTACTGATAATTCACTTTCTCGACGGAATGCAGGTAAGGGCAAAAGTGTATCAACTGAGGACATGTCACCATCAATTGAGACTGTCCAGAACAGCAAGTATGCCTTAAGTTTGAGACAGAAGAGTAAATTTTATTTTAGTATCAATCAGTAGTCCTTTTTTAATGAGGATTTTATTTCTGTTGCAACTTTCACAAATCACTTAAATGGATTTTGGATATACTGTCAGTCTTAGTTGTGTTAAACATTGCACCTTTTTCTTTTATAGTCATTCTTTGCTCTAAAGTTCTAGTTGTCCCCACTGAGTCATTGTGCTATATATCTCGTGTTGTCCATGGGACAGAATTGTGAGGTGAGCTGGAATACTTTTGCCGTATCTATACAAGATCTCCTGTTGGCTTCAAGATGTCCATCATAACTTTGGTAAATTTTCTGGTAAGGTTGCCACTCCAACAATTCTAAATGTGCAGTTATAAAATGGAAATCTCAATATATTGGTCCCACTTCCTAGTCTTTCATTGCACATGTTCCATGTTTCTCTCCCCAAGACTCTCTGGGCCATCAACTTGAATAAAGGTTTCTTTCTTTCTTCCCATCTATCTCTTTCTCTATCTCACTTGTCATTCACACCCTAAAACATATGTATACTAATCCTAAATATTCTGTATCGCAACTGTCATCCAAGAATTTCAAACAAAATTTCTAGAATCATAGGAATAACTTTTGGTTCCATGCATGCAAGCCTCTTTCCCTTTCCTGGTGCATTCTCTAAATCTCCTTGGCTTCAATTCTAGGTAAGGCCTCTCTCTTTCTATGAATCAAGAGAGCTGTGTGTTTGGACCTGTTGGGAAACAGGAGAACAAATGTGGAGAAAATAGGAAGGTGTGTGTTTGTCATGATCATGAAAGGTCAGAAAGGAAAAGCTTGACAGGAATACATTTCAACATAACAAACTCAGAATTGGGAGTGAAGCAGTTTGTTTGCCAACTTACTTGTTTATAATTTTACTCTCCTTATTTGGCTGCTTCTTGTAATTTATTAAAGTTGCTGCTCCATTTATGATCTCATAGATAAAAAAAGTCCAAGAAAACTGAGAACAAATGCTGGACCCTATCATTAGTTGTTAGCTACCTGTTTCTATTGACGAAATGAGCTTTAATAAGTTATGACCAAACAGTGGTTGCTGTTCGTTATTATGACTATCTGAGATTTGTGTGTATATTGCTTAACCTCTTGCAGAGCAGGCTTTTTATATTGTTTCGTCTTTCTATGAAGATAAGGAAATTGCTGAAAGCCATCTCATTGCTTTCAAGTCTTATGTCAAAGACTTCGGGAAAGTTGGTTGTTTAGCATCTTTGAGTGCTCAAGTTTGCTTCATGTTGATCAGAGTTTCAGGTTTCACTTCAATCATTTAACGTGTTATAGGTATGTATATGCCTTGATGTCTACATCTTTAGCAGTAAATAAATTCAATTTTGGTTTTCTTTAACTTGATAATACATGAGGATTGAATTTTTAGTTTCTTCAGTAGTTTAAAGTGTTACAACTAAACTTTTAGGATGCTATGTACTTACAATGACATTAACACTATTGTGGTGCCTTTCCAAGCCTTGTATGTGTTCTTTGCTTTTGCGCATCTGACGTTTGTTTGACTCTTACTTGTACCATTCTCTGATATGATAGTTTCATTAAGGAATTTGGCTAAGCCCAATCAAAAGGGAGCTGCCTTCTCTAGGCATTCCTAGCTATAACTATCGCTGCCTGCATGTGCTTGCTTGCTCCGGTGGCATGAAAATAGAACGCAAGGTGTCATATATGGAATTAAAAACCAAGTTAGGCAATTATAATTATGAACACAAACATATTTTATTAGATCCCAATCCCAAGGGTCAAATGGTAAACCACAATAAAAATTTAGACAGTCAGAATCTTGCTTTCCTTCAAGTCTGTTCCCAATTTAAAACTATATGTACTTGCCATCCAAAGGTAAATCTAGTATAGACATTATAGTAAATCATGGAGCAATTTTCTGTTGCATATTTGCATTTTTACCACAAGTTATCAACATTTAGGAGCCTCTGTTAAATGAAGTTGCCCCTGGAGCTCAGTTGATTGCCTGCAAAATTGGAGATTCACAATTAGGTTCAACAGAAAAGCGGCAGGCTTGGTTCGAGCACTCAAAACAGCTGTGAAGGTTGGTTTCACTCATATAATTTTGTTTTTGCCAGAAAACTACTTCTACTGATAATTACAGGACAGCAGAAAGTACAATTTTTAGTGCTAATTTTATCAAAACACAGAGCAATCTTTAATCTTTCTTTTAGCATTAAGTCTGTCATCCCAGCATTTGTGTTCGTTATTAGATGCGATCTTATTAACATGAGTTATGGGGAACCCACTTTGCTTCCTGATTTATGGTCTCTTTGTTACCATAGTGAATGAGGCAAGATATCCAATTCATTTTATTTGGACAGCATGTTGCATTACTGTGGTCATGCTCTGTGTATGCATTATATGACTTCTTTGAGTGTAGGTAGTCAATAAGCATCAGCTGATATTCATTAGTAACACTGATAATAATGGCCGGCATTGTGCCTGTGGGTGCACCAGGTGGTACAACATCAAGCATAATAGGAGTTGGAGCATATGTTTACCTTACAATGGCTGTGAGAAGCCCCAACTTAGTTGAAGCTCCTCCTGAAGGTCTTGAATATATTTGGAATATTGTTTTCTACTCTCCAACTATATTCCAATGTCTAATTGACCACTGCATTTTTTGAATTGTTGTCTTCTGTTGAGGATGTGTAACTTAAATTTCATGCAGTAAAATCTCTATGAAGTCAGCTCGCCAATTTAGTACTTCGTTTGCATTTGAACTCATAATGATAAACAACAAATATAATGCTTTAGTTTATTGCTAAACAATTCTACTTTATGAAACTTCCACAACTGAATATAGTTATTGTATCAAGAAGCTACTATTCTGGCCAACGTTTGTTATAAAAAAGGTTGAAGCTGTTGCTTGTACCATACATACCAGGAATGTGGAATACCAGCAAGCTGCTGCCATGGCTTGATGAATCAAGAAATCAATCTGGTAACTTCAATCTTATTTTTTCCCCTACCTGCATCATAAATATGAATTGGTGCATCACTATCAGGATACTACTAAGAGTGTTTCTCTACTTTCTGGTAACAAGGTTACTGTTTCCAGACTGGTGTTGTCTAGGTCCTTTTGTCAAATGACTAGGAAAAGATTTCCCCTTATTTTACATATCAAAAGACACTTATTTACTTGACATAGCATCAATGGAAGCTTGAGGATTGTATTCACTAATCATAATATCCAAGTGGACGATTTGGAATGTTTATATTTATTTCTAGGTTGTTAGATTTGGATTTCTTTGATTTTAGATCATATCATCATTTAATTGGAATAGTTGAATAGGAAGAATTTTAGCAGTCAATAGACTATCAACTATATTCTGATGGTAATTGTGTAGAATGGTTTTCTTAATGGCAAAAACACTAGCTATTATGCTTCACACGTAAATATTAGTAAGTTAAATTTGGCTTTTGGAGGGACATCTGCCTATCATGATATCACAATAGAAATTCCGTAATTTTACTAATTTCCACCTTCAAATTTTGGAATGTTAATCTGTTTGTATCCTGACTAGTAGATATTTTCAAGTAAGCATCATCTACAGGTGCTTGTTTTCAGTTTTGAGAAGTCTGCTACAGATTTGGTGACATAGATACGTTAAATGCAATCAGGCCTTTTCCTTCCCAGGTCAGTGCTGAGATAGCTTTTTGAATTTTCGTTGGATTTATCAATCTTGTCCACTTAATTTCTTAAAGATTTGTCATGGCTTTATACAAGTTATAATTTTTGCGGGACCTCATGGTAATATTGTATACACTGTTCCTGTGGTTTGCATCAATAACAACAGTAAGCAGCAATCAGATTTTTCAGGGGGACTGAAAGGTAAAATTTGTCTATGATGCGAGCTCTTGTTTATGTATAATATTGGGCTTCAAAACGTAATTATCTTCCATGAAGTTTCTTAATTACCTCTCTTCAAGTGCCAAGATTAAGTACTTTCTCAGCCTTAATTCTGTTCTTTTGGCTAGTTGTTTGATTCTTGCTATTATTTTTATTCTTACTTCTTTTCACTTTCCAATTGTGAGATAATAATAGAATTCTTGCTATAATAATAGTTAGTTCTATGCTGATTTCGCTATTTCTTTCTTCTAAAATTTTTTGAACTTCACATGGTTTACAGATTAATTTATAGATCCCAAGAGACCTTTTTGTAGATGGATCTTTGTACGGATATAGTTAGTGCATTAAAGTTTTATAGACTATGGTGCAGAAAAATGTGAATGAATTTACAGTTATCAGCCGTTAATGGGTTCAACACTTACTGGTTGATAGTTTTGCTGTGGATCAATCAACCAGAGGAAAGCTGAGTGATGTATTTCAACAGGCATCTGCAGTAGGGCTATCGGTTTGCAGGACCTGGGCTTTCATTGATGGTCAATGGCAAGCTCTTCAGACTTCCACTTGTATTTATGATGAAGAACTTTCAAGGTACTTATTATATCAGTGTTACTAAAACAGTAATATTCAACAATATTTAAAGAGTGTATATATAACTGTTATTTGATTTCAGGCCTTGGATGTTGTAAATGAAGCAAAAAAGTATAAAATAAGGCTCATACTATCCTTAGTTAAAAACTGGAAAGCATATGATGGGAAATCATAGTATGTAAAATGGGGTAAAGCTGCTGGCCTCAATTTGACTTCTGATGATGACTTCATTTCTCATCCATCCATCAAGAGCCCATGTTAATGTAAGTTCCTTTCTCCAAAGTTTAAGATTCTCTTGAATTGGACAGTTACTCAATCTTAGCTGTCTTCCCTCTTCTGCAGACAAAAGTAAACAGAGTTAAGACTGCAACAAGCATACCCTACAAGAATGATCCTACTATGTTTGCTTGGGAACTGATGAATGAGCCCCATTGTGATTCAGATCCGTCTGGAAGTAAGTTGCAGGTTTGCTTTCTTCAGTAATTAGAGCTAACAAACCTGAATGCAATAAGCTTGAATCGCACATAATTCATTCTCTGTAACTTGTCTGCATGCTATTAAGTGGCTTGAATTTGTGGCGTTGGGTAGAAGAAATGGCAGTCTATTTGAAAAGCACTGGTCCAAAGCATTTGGTGGAGACTGAACTTGAAGATTTTTACAGCCCTTCAACCCCTAATGAAGTTCAATATAGCCACTTATCCTCAACAAGTTGGAACTGACTTAATCTGCAATCAATCAAGTTCTTGGGGTTGATTTTGCTTCTGTTTACATTTTCCCAGATTCTTGGTGAGAACCTTGACCACAAAATACACACACAGAGACCAAGCAAAAAGAAAGGCACAAAGAGATAAAGTCTAACACACACCTGCGCACTTTGGTGAAGGATTTCTCATTCATCTACAGATGCCCATGTTGAATTCACAAAATTGTGGATGCAATCTCACATTGAGGATGCGAAAACCTCCTGGGTATGACAGTTTCTTTTTTGGAGTTTTGAATCTCCTAAATAGATTTTGGCTACAAAGTAACTCAATTCACGTTGTCGCTAGTCCATGTTGTGCATTATACAACTCATATTCTCAGGATTATCCGGATTAACCAGTTCAGCTTACTGCTGTCACGTGTTTGCTGATGGTGGTTTCTTCTTTACTCTATTAACAGCCCCACCCCACCCACCACCACCACCAAATGAAAAAGAAAAGAAAAAAAATCTTGAAAAAAAAAATTCGCATATATGTAACATCATCTGTCTCATCGTGCTAACATAAATATTCACTTTTATTGGCTCTTGGATCACCTTCCACTGATGCTGTGAAACCTGTATTGCTGAACCTTTCAGTTCAGCTTCGTAATCTCCAAGTAAGTTTTTGAGTACTATAGTTTTACGCCATAATCTTCTATGTTCTAAATTTGTATAATGTTCTTGGCTGCCATCTAGGAAGTTTCTGATTCATGAGAGTTTGGATGAATTGCTTGTACAGTTGAACTAAGTTGCCATTGGAATCTGATTGACTTCCCAAGAGCATTATGTAGCAAGCTCAGACAGTAGCCTCCAATATATGGAAAGGTCAAATTATCCAAAACCTTTTTCCTCTCTTGATTCACATTTGAGGGTTCCTGTTTCTTTCCACATTTCCACATTCCACAGATAGTGCTCTATTTTTTAAGTAATAATTTGCTTACCAGAATTACCTTGCTTGAAGAACATGGTGTGGCACACGGTGATATTTAACCACTACTTTTGAGAGCACAATAGTAGAAGATAGATAACAAGCACTTCTTAACTCTTGTCTAAAATTCAATGCCAAAATGGGGGTGAAGTTGCATTTCTTTGTGCAATTAAATGGCTGTCTAGGGGTTTGGCGAGATAAATAATTTGAAGATCTCTGACAGGGAAGAGCATGAGGAGCATATGGTTCTCTATGCTTTACACTTCATTTAATTCCAATTTTTTGCATTTCATTTGATTGCATTGAGTGACATTACTGCAATAAGAAACAGGTACAGCATGCTATAATCATTTTTTATTATACTTATCCATACTCAGAGGCCAGTTGGCAACATGGTGTTGATTGATGACCTGTTTGCTTGTTTCTGCCTAATTCTACATGACTTAGTTTTCTTAGTTTCCATAGATGATTACTTTGGATTGTTATGAGGCATTTGTTGCAGGTCTCTTCTGAACTCTGCTTTTGAGCATCTATTGAGAGTTTGGACAACTTCACAGGATATCAAGGTTTCCATTTGAAAAATAAATATGATTTCTTGTCTCATCTGTTATCATTTCCTTATGGATTGCAATCTAAACTTTCCCTTATTTTGCTTGCTGCACTCAGAATCAAAGGAGATTCTCGTTGTCTGCCTTATATTTCATTATTGTAAGAAATAGCTTGTGCATAGCTTCTTTGTGGATGCTTTTCAGCTTCTTGAACTCTATTCATGCTTGTGAGAAATCCCTTCTAAGAACATGAATATCTCAAATTTCACGTTTCCAGTCAAAAGGTTCAACAATACCTTGAATATCTTTCTTCTTTATGGGATGATTTGAACATATTTTCGTCTTTTAAAAATGAGATATGCTATTAGTTAGGATTGTCCCAATGTGCCATCGTCTAAGGAATTACAACTGGACAAATTTTTGCCATTGTCAGCTTGTCCTTGCCCTTAGCTTGGTAGATTAAGTTTTCTTCATCTGATGGGTTTGTTAGGATCACAAATTATCCCTATATTGTTTACATATTCCTGCACTTAGCCTCTTGTTAATTGATAGGTAACTTGTTGCCTTGCAGTTTTCAAGATTAAACTTCCTAACAATAAAAAATGTTTGTCGTATAAATTACCACATCGTCTATCTAAGCACCCTAAAATTTTGAGACAATGTATTCTATAGATGGAAATATTAGAATCATCATGCCTAGATCACAAAACAGCACATGATCTGCAAAGTCTTGTCGATGATATACTTTCTTTTGCTTCTGCAGGTTTGCATATCTACCATTGAGGCTTTAGGCCAGATGGTTGGTCTTGTAACCCGGAAACAACAGAAGGAGGCTTTACCTAGACTGGTGCCCACAATTTATGAGTGGTAAGCTGTTGGCTTGATTTTTTAGTGTATATATCTTCATGGTTTACTAATAATATGTGACTTTCCTGCAATTTGTCCCCTTCTTCACATTATAACTAATTTTTTCATGACCTGGCTGGGGAATACTTAATCAGAAGTTAATATAATTTAGTTTTTCAACTGTGCGTCTTTGTTTTTGACTCTTCATTTTTTATAACTTAAGCACAAGAAAGATCAAAATGTCAAATTTGTGGCTAAATGTAGTCTCCACAACCTCTTGAATGCTTGCTTACTTTCAGATAGTGGTCCACTTTTGTTGGAATCTGAGGTGAATATAACTACGATTCATCAAGAGGATTCAACATCTTGGTGTTTAAGTTTGGATTCTAATGTATGCTTGTCATCAAATATTGCATCCTAGAAAAGTGCGATTTATTTATCTCTTTTTTGAGATTCTGATGCATGCAGTTGCCATTTCCTTTGCACTGTTGTCCAAATAAACTGTACTTTGCCTGCCTGTTGCCTTAACGGTATCTCATTGATTCCTTACTAAGCAATATCATTACTCTTCTAAAATGATGTAAACACGTTTTCTTAACACTCATGGTCTTCTAGTTTTCTCTTAGTTCATGCTTGCAGAGTGGTGGGCAGTGTATTAGCGAACGTTTGCAAGGAAGGTTGGGTGAGGTAGGGGTGATGGGGGGAGGCTTAAATGAAATGATTCATTTGACTATTTGTAGAAATGTGATTCATGCATGCTCAAAGCGTCATGTGCAAAATGCCTCCTAGAAAATGAAGAATGGTAAAGCAAATTAGGACCTTAGAGTTTTTGTTTTTTTGATTAACTCCATGATCAGGATCTAGAGTAAGGTTACTCTATTGGGATTACATGACAGTTTCTGAACGAGGTAATTTATGATTTAAAAGGTTTTATGCATGTAAAAAATGTAGAGGAACGGGATTGACGACCAGTGGGATTTGATTGCTTTTTGAATTTTTATTTGATTTATATCAATCTTGTCCACTTGTACTCTTAAAGATGTCATGGCTTTATAAAAGTTATAATTTTTTACCTTACTGTAATGTTGTCTACACTTCTCCTGTGGTTTGCGTCAAAAATGACAGTAAGCAGCAATCAGATATTTTATTGGGAGTGAAGGTAGAATTTGTCTATGATGCGAGCTCAGCTAGTTTATATGTGAATTTGCGCTTGAGAAGAGAACTATCTTCCATGACATCTCTGGATTACCTCTCTTCAAGTGCCAAGATTAAGTATTTCCTCAATAACTCTGTTCTTTTGGATTGTTGTTTGATTCTTGCTATTATTTTTATTCTTATTTCTTTTCCAATTGTGGGACGATAATAGAAATTCTTGTTAGTTCTATGCTTTTTAGCTATTTCCTTCTCCTAAAACTGTTTGAACTTCATGTGGTTTACCAGATAAAATTTATAGATCCCAAGACACCTTTCTGTAGATGGATATGGGTACTGCATTAAATTATACTGACTATGGTGCAGAAAACAGAACCAATTCACAGTAAGTGCGTAACCATTTTATGTTAATGGGTTCAACACTTATTGGTTGATAGGTGACTGAATTATTTCAACAGGCATCTGCTGTTGGGCTATCAGTTTGTAGAACGCGGGCTTTCAACGATGGTCAGTGGCAAGATCTTCAGACATCCCCTTCTGTTTATGATGAAGAAACTTTCAAGGTACTTATTATGTCAGTGTTATTAAAACATTAATATTCAACAATATTTAAGCGTTATATATAACAGGTACTTCTTTGATTTCAGTATGTGAAATGAAGCAAAGCTGCTGGCCTCAATTTGACTTCTGATGATGACTTCTTTTCTCATCCAACCATCAAAAGCTCTTACAAGCCCTATGTTAAAGCAAGCCCCTTTCTGCAAAATTTAAGATTCTTTCGAAATGGAAAGTCATTGAATCCTTGGCATCTTCCCTCTATTGCAGACAGTACTAAACAAAGTTAATACTGTAACAAACGTAACCTACAAAGATGATCCTTCTTTTTGGCTTGGAACTGATGGATGAGCGGCATTGTGAATCAGAACACTCTGGAAATAAGTTGCAGGTTTGGTTTCTTCAATAACTACAGCTAACAGACCTGAATGCACTAAGCTGATATCACACATAATTCATTCTCTGTAACTGATCTGCAAGCTATTAAGTGTCATTGAATTTGTGGGGTTGGGTAGAAGAAATGGCAACCTATTTCAAAAACAGTGATCCAAAGCATTTGGTGGAGATTGGACTTGAACATTTTTTCGGCCTTTATAGCCGTAATAAAGTTCAATATAACCTGAATACTCTCAACAAGTTGGAACTCACTTCATCCGCAATCAACAAGTTCTTGGGGTTGATTTTGCTTCTGTTCACATCTGTCAAGATTCTTGATGAGAACCTTGATCATAACACTGGGGCGCGCGCGCACACCCCCACACACACCAAGCAAAAAGAAAGACACACTCACACCTGTGCACTTTGTTGAAGGATTTCTCAATCCTACACTGATGCCCACGTTGAATTCACAAAATTGCGGATGCAATGCTTAAATGTTGAAATTCTCCTCTGCCACTTTTGTTGAATTAGTCAAAACAAAGCATATCTTACTTGTTCATGCTGGATGAGACGCTCAGCTGGTCCTATGAGCTAAGAAGATGACCCTGATAGTACGTTCTCTTGCTCTTTGATCATATACTTGCAGTGGCTTCTTCTGCCAAACATGCATTTCAGAATGAAGGGTTCCTGTTCTGTCCTGTTAGCTGTAATAAATGTTGTCAGGAATCAAGATTGGCTTCTTCTTGGCTACTTTTGCATTTCTAGGCTAGGGTTGTTCTGCATAGCATACTCTTTATTAGCAAGGTTGCATTACTCAATGGAACTCTTACTTTACGGGTGGGATGCTAATCATGACTGGGGATGTTCTTCCTTGTTTTGATGTTTTCAGCATGGTTCTTCCACAGGACACCTCTATTGTCACCTTTCCTATAACCTTACATTGCTGCCTCAGCTACACTTATAGCAAGATAGCTCCCAGTGTTCAGATTGTTTGTGAGTCAATTATTGTTGGTGTAAATGTGCCTCAAGTTCAGACTAAGGTAAGGATACCATTGTGTCTGAGAGGTCCCCTTGGTAAGGACGCCTGCTGAGAGTTATAATATATATACTGTGGTTTCCCAGATAATCCAACAAAATTCACTTGCAAAAGATGGGACCTTTTGTGAGAAACCCTGGAAGGAAGTTTTGGGTGATTTGGGATGCTGATTTGTGCGGTGCAAAGGAAAGCAAAGACAAGTGCATGCAGATGCATGACTATCTCCTGTTCTTTCCTACTCTGAGAAGATGCAATTGGCATCATGGACTATGGGGTTGAGTAGCCAAGAAGATCAATAACTCCTACATGCATTTATGGAAAAAGGTTAGACCGGATCAGTTTGGAGGAGTTGCATAGATCAATTGACTTCTCAAAAATGTGGGTAGATCCATTGTTAATTTTGCCTTACGCGGTTGTAATCTATCTTGGTCGTGCCAAGAAATTTTGCAGAAAGAAACTGGGGGAGTTGAAACAAGGAAAGAATTTCAATCCCTGTGTCCTCACCTTAAAACTCAAAATTCTCAGATTCTTCCAAGAAGCAGGGTAAACCAAGTTTCACATTGATCTTCTGCGAGTGTGCAATGATGGACGCAGAAGATGCAACAATGGACCAATGGATGGCTGCTAAACTGGATACGAATTCACTTCAGATAAAGTCATGGGCTAACATCCCTCTCATTGCGGCTTCTTGTTTTGTTTACCTGCCAGGTAAGTAAACATTATCATTCTGATTGCATGAAAATGGCCTCATCTAATAATATGAGCCAAAGAACACAAGGGTAGGTATTGTAACCTGTAAAAAAGATAATAAAGGAAAGCATATAAGCATGTAGTGATACCAATGCTGACACATCATTTTATATATCCTAATAACAGAATTTAAGAGGAAAAACATATTGACCTCCATAGTACAACAGCCTGCTGCATCTTTTCTCCCATCCTCATGTTAAAAACTATGTCGTCACAGTCACACTTGAAAAAAAATATGCATGTCAAAACCAATAAAGTCTCTCATGAACCCACAAAGACCAAAACGTAACATAACTGCAACGTTCGATAGCTCTGGAAACTCTCCTCGATCTCTCTCGCTAGGAAAACAAAAGTTCTAATGGAACATACTTTTAAGGCTCGTGATCAATACTGGATATGCTTCAAAATCATGGAAAGGATAAGCACATGTCATGAATTCTAACCTTGCAGCTGATATCCATTTTCATGCAAAACCATTTGTGGCAGTAAGCTGAATCAGTAATCAACCCTTCAGAAACCTGTAAACAACATGATAAGCACTGGATGATGCACATTTACGTTTGTATTTGAGTGTATCCTGGCATACTCCTCTACCAGGAAAAATAATTGCAGAAAAGAATTTAAAGTATACATCAGCCACAAGGACTGCTTGCAGGCTTCAAAGGACATAGAGATATCATTCTAGAAAAGTGTAGGGAGAAAGAGAAGAGGACATGATTACAGGAGGAAGAGCACCACTGTTTTTTTGTTATGCAAAGGTACAGCTTCCTGAAAGCTAGTGCTGTAATGAAATTAAATTACTTGAATAATCTGTTATCAATCATTGCACAGTTCGGAAATGGAATTCCATATTGTCTTGTCAGATTTTTTCTTTTTTTTGGCACTTTGAGCATGTCATGTGCATTACCTGAGTAATCTGTTATCAAGCATCGCACAGTTTGGAAATGGAATTCCGTATTGTCTTGTGAGATTTTGTCTTTGTGCACTTTGAGCATGTCATTTGCCTATCTGTTTGTGGCTGTTTCCGCACTACAAAAGGGAAAAGATAAAGAGAAACAAGAAGGGTTAAAAGACAATCTCAAGCTTACGGGAGACCAGTCCAAAATTTCTCTCAATTACTGTCTCATCATTTATTCCATTTTATTCATAAATATCAAGTGTATAAAAAAGAAATTTTTGACAAAGATTTAAATGTAATTACGTACACCTGGCGCGTAGGAATGAAATCCAAAATGCATGAAGTCATTTTAATATGATAATTTTGTCTTCAAACCCTTGCCAAATAGCCCCTCAAGTCATTGCACTCTAGAATTTAGATTGGTTTAGTACTTCATTCCATGTGGCTAATAGCCATGAAATGTTGTATCATGCGGGTTCCTCTTAAGTGTGAAGACATATTATGCAAATTAGTCAAAATTCTTGGATCACCAAACCTTGCCAAATTGTCCGACTTTCTTCACCCATAAGAGGAAGCTTTTGCGGCAATCATCCCGGTTGGTCCAACTCCTCTCCCAACCCAAACCTTCCTTTCTTTAAAGTTTGATTCCCATCATCTCCCCAGCCAGAAGTTTCAGTAAATTTGAGCCCCAAATAATGGCAATATGCTTTCAGCCACCAAGACCAAGCCTTGAAGATGATTCAGTGGTGCTCTTCTCAACATCCAACTCGCCGGAGGAGTCCACCAGCCAGTCTTCCTCCTGCAACCACTCCCCGTTACAGCACCACCAAAACCAAACACCTTACAAACTAAGTGTAACTGATCTTTCCTACACTATACGGCCAAGTGCATGGATTTCCAGCCTGATTTTCTGTGGTATGAAGAAGGAGAAGAAGCCGATCAATATTCTGAAGTCAATCTCTTTTACAGCAAGAAGCTCGGAGATTCTCGCGATCGTTGGCCCAAGTGGCACCGGTAAGTCTACACTCTTGAGAATTATTTCTGGCAGGGTAAGAGAGAAAGACTTTGATCCCAAGAGTATTAAGCTCAATGATAAAGCAATAACAAGCCAATACCAAATGAGGAAGGTATGTGGATTTGTAGCTCAAGAGGACACTCTATTCCCTCTTCTCACAGTCAAAGAAACCTTAATGTTCAGCGCCAAGTTTAGGCTCAAGGAAATGAGTGCCAGAGAGAGGGACAATAGAGTTGAGGGCCTAATGCAAGAGCTCGGCCTCATGCATGTAGCAGATGGTTTCGTTGGAGATGATGAGAGTCGGGGGATTTCTGGTGGAGAGAGGAAAAGAGTGTCAATTGGGGTGGACGTGATCCATGACCCGCCCATTCTACTCCTGGATGAGCCGACTTCTGGACTCGACAGCAGCTCAGCCCTTCAAGTGATCGAGTTACTTTCATCTATGGCCAGAGCCAAGCAGAGAACCATAGTATTGTCCATTCACCAGCCAAGTTATAGAATACTTCTGTATATTTCCAACTTCTTGATCCTTTCTCGTGGCTCAGTCATCCACAACGGCTCACTCGAATCACTTGAGCTAGCCATTACAAGAGAAGGGTTCATAATCCCACCCCAGATAAACCCCCTGGAATTTTCCATGGAAATCATCTCCACTCTTGAAGAGTTATATTCCAAGAATCAGAACCACCCTTCCGAAGTAGACAGAAAAAAACTATGTCCCTCCTTTTCAATAGAACTAGCCAACAAACAAACAGCTGATGATTCATTTCCTTCAAGACTGTTCGAAATAACAGTGCTATGTATTAGGTTCTGGAAGATCATTTACAGAACAAAGCAACTGTTTTTGGCGCGCACGATGCAAGCTCTTGTGGGAGGCTTCGGTTTAGGAAGTGTTTATGTGAAAGTAAGGAAAGATGAAGGTGGAGTTGCGGAGAGGTTAGGCCTATTTGCCTTTAGCCTCAGTTTTCTTCTTTCTTCCACAGTGGAAGCTCTGCCCATTTACCTCCAAGAACGGCATGTTTTACTTAAAGAAGCATCCAGGGGTTCCTACAGAATTTCATCGTACCTAATTGCCAATACCATCATCTTTTTCCCATTTTTGTTCGTAGTGGCACTTCTTTTTTCTGTCCCACTGTACTGGATTGTGGGGCTGAACCCCTCTGCTTCTGCCTTCGCATTTTTCACATTCGTGGTTTGGCTTATAGTGCTGATGGCCAGCTCTTTGGTTCTGTTTTTGAGTGTTATATCTCCAGATTTTATTTCCGGGAATTCATTAATCTGCACTGTTCTTGGTGCATTCTTTCTGTTTTCGGGTTACTTCATTCCGAAAGAGTTCATACCAAAGTACTGGCTCTTCATGTATTATGTTTCGCTCTATAGGTACCCTCTAGATTGCTTGGTTATTAATGAATATTGGAGTGAGAGAGATGAATGTTTTTCGGGAAGGGCTGGTGATAATCTATCAGAATGTTTGCTCACCGGGAGAGATGTCTTGAAGAGCAGCGGATTAGATAAAGACACTAGGTGGATAAATGTTGGGATTATGTTGGCATTTTTCGTGTTTTATCGAGTGCTTTCTTGGATTATTCTTGCACGAAAGGTTTCAAAAACAACACTGTAAGATTATGAAATTTATCTATAATGGAATAGGTTTCTTCTGATGTAATAGCAGACAAGAGTAGTTCTACGAATATTTCAGTTGTCTACAAATCAATGGTTCAAGTCGATTTTGTACGAACTCTTCCATGCGATGCTTAATTTCTTGAGAAATTATTCTCCCTTGGGCATCAGTCTGAGATTTTAATGTGTTGTCTTACTCCATAAATCTTGGAGGCATCTTCAAAACAGAGCAAAAGACATTATTAGAGAATTCTGCCATAAAGGGTTTCAGTGACCGCTCAATTCTAGCTAAGAAACAAATCTGGATGCGTGATTCGGTCAGTATGGTTTTTCAGATTATCGCTTGACTTCCACAGTATTAAAAGCAGCCAACCACTGCTAATTTATTAGAATAATGTTAAAAAAAATAATTTTTATAAAATTATCATATTTTTAAAAAATTTGTAAAATTATAGTAAGGCGCAGCCACACCTTCAAGCATTTTTTTCTTTTTTTTTTTTAAAGGATTAAGAGGTCCTCTTAATTTGGATTTATGCCCCCTACGAAACATGCAAGAGGGCAACGCCTCTTGTTTTTCCTTTTTTTTATATTTAAAATTTAATTAATTAATTTTTTAAAAATATTAAAATTGAGTCATAAAATTATAGTATAATTTTTTATTTTTTTTTATAAATGTACTATTTTATAAAATACAAGTGATTGAAGTATGCTTTTATAAATTTACTGTATTCTGTACTTATTTCAATTTATGTAATATATTAACTCGTAAAGGGATGCTTGAAATATTAGAATATTAGCCAAAATAGGCATGTGAAACAACTGAACAATAATAAATTAATAAAAAATTATCATACTTTTTAATTATAAATGATATTTGTAATTTCAAGGTATGTCATTTTTATGACATATTAAATTGTCCCAAAATGATTTTACCTCCATTTTATTTATTCCACTTATAAAACTCACCATTTACATAACTTTATCAAATATATATATATATATATATATGTATATATATTTTATTTTTTAGAATTGAATTTAAATTGGAGATGATTCATTTTTGCAACGTAAATATACATGGTTATTGAGAAAAAGACAAGTGTTAGCCAACAATTAATAATAATGATTGTTAACTCATTTACATAGGATTTTTGTCGTTATGAACTATTTATTTTTTTAAATTTAAATTAATTTTTAATTGACAAGTTTACTGCATGAATTATTATTCACTCTTTTTTCATGCTTGAACTATTCATTTATTTTATCATAATTTATAAGAGATATAATTTTTTTAAATATATAACACCTATAATTTTTTTAAAAAAATTCATTTAATAAAAAAAATTTAAAAAAAAGAAAAAAAAAAACAAAAACAAGAGTGGCCATGCCTCTTG
Source organism: Jacaranda copaia (assembly GCA_014898725.1). Classification (NCBI taxonomy): domain Eukaryota; kingdom Viridiplantae; phylum Streptophyta; class Magnoliopsida; order Lamiales; family Bignoniaceae; genus Jacaranda; species Jacaranda copaia. The sequence goes on from JACGDI010005756.1 coordinate 372,328, forward strand.
CTTGTTAAGAAAGAACATATATATATTAACTGAGAAATTCCAAATTAAGAGGCGTGGCCTCATGCCACGCCTCTTAATCCTATTTAAAAAGAAAAAGAAAAAGTGCTTGAAGGCGTGGCTTGCGGTAATTTTACAAATTTTTCAAAATTACAGTAATGTTGTAAAAAAAAAAAAAATTTAACGTTATTTTTTAAATTAGCCGCCAACTACCCACACCAAGCCCATATCCAACCACTCAAATTATTGTAGCTTATACTGAATTATTTAACAAGAATCTGGCTTTTTATCGTGCAAATTATTTAATTGAATAAATCATTCCGTGAGTATTTTAAATCAGAGTGACATTAATTTTGATTGCAACTTTGACTTCAAACCCTTTTGCTAACTTTATTACAGGAAGGCTCCATGCTTGTTGCTGTCTTTATGAGCTCAGCTTGAGCCCTCTAACCGAAGACTTATGCTAGCTATTAGACATTCAATCAATCTCATTTTGGTTATTAGTTACGCCATATAATTCCCTCCCATGCTAAGTCAACTTTCTATAGCTGGAACTTGGAGGCAAATGTCATATGATTCTGTTTTTCTTTAGTTCCATCACAATAGAATTTGCAGGCCTAAGAATTCCAAGTCAACTTTCTGTAGTTGGCCATTGTCTTGAGCCGCCGGGGCCATGTCCATGTAGCATTTATAATATATCCTTTTCTACGTTTAGAACACGCCCATATTAAGGCTGCCAATAGCTTATAGAGCTTGTTTCCCAGTTCTTTCTCTTTTCACAAGTATACAGAACTCTTATAAAAAGTTATCAAATCGCAGATTCTTTTCCGGTTATGATATATTAAAATATAAACGGAATTGTTTCCAAAATGGGAAGCCATATTCGTGAATCTCTTCATCAATTCTTCTTATTGAGCCTTTTGTCCTGTTTCCTTACTGCAACTTTGGGATCTCGTTATGTTTTGAAGAGGGGTGATTCTATATCTGTCAGAAAAGAGTCAGAGTTTATAACCTCCCAAGATAATTCATTTACTTGTGGTTTCCATGGCCTGGGAACTAATGCCTACTGGTTTGCAATATGGTTCACCAATTCCAGGAACAAAACAGTTGTTTGGACGGCTAACCGTGACAGGCCAGTCAACAGCGAAGGCTCAAAAATAACAATCAGGCGAGATGGAACAATGGTCTTGACAGATGTGGATGGCACAGTTGTATGGCAGACTAATACTACTACGACTGATGTTGCTGCAGCTGAGCTTCTCGACACGGGGAACCTTGTTTTGAAGAACCCACAAGGTGACATTCTCTGGCAAAGTTTCGATTTTCCCACTGATACTCTTTTACCTTCTCAAAGATTCACCAAGAGTACTAGATTGACATCTGAAGTAAGAGAGGGGACTTATGGATCAGGCTACTTCAACTTGTATTTTGGTAGCGACAATGTTTTGAGGTTGATATCTGATAGCCCTGATACATCTTCCACCTATTGGCCAAATCCTGATTTTGATATCTACAGAAACGGTCGAACGAATTATAATAGTAGCAGAATAGCAGTTTTAGATGATATGGGCAGGTTTATGTCAAGTGATCTACTGCAATTCAATGCTTCTGATATGGGTTATGGGATAAAAAGGAGGCTAGTAATGGATTATGATGGGAATCTCAGAGTCTATAGCCTGAATAATTCAACAGGGCTTTGGGATATAACATGGCAAGCCCTTTCACAACCTTGCAGCATACAAGGCGTGTGTGGAAGAAACGCGATATGTGTTTATGCTCCCAAACCCATGTGCACGTGCCCTCCTGGATTTGAGCCGAGCGATCCAAGCGACTGGAACGCTGGCTGCAAAGCCACATTCAACCAAACTCTTTTATATTCCCAACGAGTTAAATTCCTGGAGATCCCTCACACAGATTTCTATGGCTTTGATCTGAATACAACAAGTCCACTGACATTGGAGACTTGCAGGAATATGTGTTTGGAGGATTTTCGTTGCCAGGCCTTTAGCTATAGGCTATTGGGACAGGGGGTCTGTTTTGTAAAGAGTGCACTTCTCAATGGCTATGCTTCACCAGATTTCCCTGCTAGTATATATATCAAAGTCCCTGATAGTATGGAGACATCAAAACCTAATATATTTCATGCCTCCAGCCAGAGTTGCGGATCTACTGAGGCAGAAATTCATGTGGGATCTCCTTCTATGTATGATTTCAACAGCAGAAGGGTTCGATGGGTGTATATATACTCATTTGCAGCGGCATTGGGGGCCATTGAAGCGATATTTGTACTTCTAGGCTGGTGGTTTCTGTTCAGAAAGCACGGAGTTCCAGCCTCAGTCGAGGCTGGATATCGCATGATATCGAGCCAGTTCAGGCGGTATAGCTATTCAGAGCTGAAGAAAGCAACCAACAATTTCCAGGAGGAGCTTGGAAGGGGTGGCTCAGGCGCTGTTTATAAAGGTGTTTTATCGGACGACAGAGTCGTGGCAGTGAAGAGATTAGGGGATGTTTTTCAAGCGGAAGACGAGTACTTTGCTGAAATCCGAACCCTTGGAAAGATCAATCACATGAATCTCGTAAGAATTTTGGGGTTCTGTTCTGAAAGAAGGCACCGGCTGCTAGTTTATGAGTACATCGACAACTTATCACTCGACAGGCACCTTTTTGGCTCCAACTTCCTCGGATGGAAACAAAGATACGCAGTGGCATTAGGCACGGCCAAAGGTTTGGCTTATCTCCACCATGAGTGCCTAGAATGGGTTATCCATTGTGATGTGAAGCCAGAAAACATACTTCTGGACGGCGAATTCCAGCCCAAGATTGCAGATTTCGGGCTGGCAAAACTGTCGCAAAGAGAAGGCCCTGGTTCAGAATTCACTAGAATCCGTGGCACAAAAGGATACATGGCTCCTGAGTGGGCACTGAACCACCCTATTACTGCAAAAGTTGATGTTTTTGGGTACGGAGTGGTGATCTTGGAAATGGTAAGGGGTGCGAGGCTTTGCAACTGGGTTGTGGAGGGTGATGATGAGCAGGAAGCCCCTCTCACGGATTTTGTCCGAAGAACCAAAGAAAAGATTCAGTGTGGAAGCTCATCCTGGGTGGAAAATGTGGTGGATTCAAGATTGGAGGGCAAATTTAGCAGAAACCAGGCGGCAACATTGATCCAAACAGGCATTTCTTGTGTGGAGGAAGATAGAAACAAACGACCGACAATGGCTTCTGTGGTGCAAATTCTGCTGGAATGTGAAGATGAAACCGAACTTTAGAATTCCAAATCGACAGTATTATCCGCCTGATTCTGTTCCTTTTCTTTGCCATTGCAATTGTAACTAAAAATTTTCGATGAATTTTAACCTTCATATTAATTACTAAAACAGTTCTTGTGGTAAATATTGTGAACATGAAATTGGAACTTCATCCCATAAATTACGCATCGCTAATTTTACTAAAAGAAACATCATTTGTTTTTTCAAACCTTTGCAAATGCAAACAAATGGAAGCTTCCCTGGAAAATATCGTCCATACGCCTTGAGTGGGAATACTTTCAATCGCATTTGATTATGTCAGAAAGTTCCAGGGGACCAGTTATTTGACAGGTCGTCCACCCTTTCATTTGAATATGGGAGTCTATGGAGGTGGCTTGACCGTTTTCTTCTTGGAAGAAAACAATTTTACAAAACTAGCCTTGGAAAAGTTTGTATCATTTAAATATAGTTCCTTTATTGCGAATCCAACTCGATTTAATTTAAATTCTGCAACAATTCATCATATGAATTATTTATTGAGTACATATATACTATTTTAATATCAAAAATATTTAAAATTAATATTATTGTGATACCTGATACTATAAATTACAATATTTTCAATATATTAGTATCTTAGATGCTGACAAATATAAAAACTTATTTAAATACAACCTAATATTTAGAAAATATAGAAACTTATTGCATGTGTGATGTAAAGTTAAGTGAGCAACCAATTATGGGACAAAATGGAAAATACATATTTCAAGGTAAAAACTAAGGAGCCGATTGTTTATATTTTAAAAATATTTTCCGTTGTTTTCACTATGTGAAAATAAATCTATAACAACTTATCATCATTTTTATTAATATTTTTAATTTATTTTTATTTCAAAATACATTTTTTAATAACTTAACTATCTTCTTTCAATAATTCATGCATCTTCTCTCTCTTCTTCATTATTACTTTTTCTCTCCACCTACAATCTATTAAAATTAATATAATCATTATTTTTCTAACAATTTATTCAAATATAAATTTATTTTTTATTAATTTACTTTAATTAACTTTTTAAATTTTAAAAATATTAAAAATAAAAATAGAATTTGAAAACATAAACAAACACCCTCTAAGCGATAAAAGGAAGAAAAGAAGAAACCCTACGACTCTACACGTATGTGAAATTTCCCACGTGCGGAACATATTTAACGAGCGGCGGACGAGCCGTCACTTCCTATTGCACTGAAGTCTCTCTCACTGCCCGGTGCGTGCTTCAGTGACTCGCAAGACGACGTCGCTCAGCTCTCTCCGTTTCCGTCATTTCCTCACATTATTCTCTATAGGAGAAATAATAATAATAGAGCCACCGCTATACCTTGTGTCATCTAAATTTCTCCAAGGTAAAGCTTTTTCTTCTTTCAAGCTTTTAATACCATCTCCACAATTTTCAGCCTTTT